>APFE030483374.1:0-10523 GCA_000404065.3 Pinus taeda | reverse complement strand
TTAGTAATATTAAATATTAATAATTCATAATTAGTAATATTAATTAATAATAATTATTATTATTATTAGGTTTTATTAATTTAACAATGTTTATTTTTAGTGTTTTTAATATTTATCTTAGGGTTTGTATACATTGGGTTTATAATATTAATCTCTTTTCTTTATCATTACCCAAGGGATTAATACTAAAAAGCCAAGGGATTATGAACAGAAGGGAATAATATTAAACATAAGGGACTAATATTATAAACCCAAGGAACTAATATTAGACAACTATTGGCAACCATTGTTGAATGTCACATTATGACAAGTATTGTCTCACCATGAAAATAAACCATGTTAATTTTAGTCTTTCTAATATTTATATTAGGGTTTACCAATGTTGGGTTTATAATATTAGTCCCTTGGGTTTGATATTAAACCGTATGATTAATATTATAAGCCATAGTATCACAAATTATAAAGCCAATATTAAGATTTAGTATTGTAAACTAAATATTAAAAAGTCCTAATATTATAAACCTTGTATTAAACCCATGTTTTGTAATGTAACAATGCGAATATTAAACCCTAGGACGAATATTAAACTCTATTATTAACAAACCCAAGGGATAAATATTGTAAACACTAGGATTAATATCAAACCCTACGAATATAAAACCTATGATCAATACTATAAACCGGAGGAATTTATATCATAAGCCTAATGGATTATAAACCCAAAGAATCTATATTAAGCACTCGTTAATATTATAAACCATATCAATAATATTATATGCTAGGAATATGAACCCATAGATGAATAAACCCAAGGGATTGACAATATAAACCTAAGGAACTAATAACACCAAGGGATTAATACTAAAAACCTAAAAAACCAAAAGGATTAATAGTATAACCCAAGGTATATAAAACCTAAGATAAACAAAAGGGACTAATATTATAAACCCAAGGAACTAATAAACCCAATGGTTTAATATTATAAACCAAAGGAATTATTTAACCCAACGGATAAATATTAAAAACCTAAGGGATGAAGAAGTGCGGGGGATTGATATTACAAATACAAGAGATTAATAAAGATGACCATGATTGATATTATAAACCCAAGTTAATAATAAACCCAATGCATTAATACTAAAATCCCAAGGGATTATGAACCCAAGGAAATAATATTAAACCCATGGGACTACTATTATAAAACGAACATTGGTAAACCCTAACATAAATATTAGAAAGACTAAAATAAACATGGTTTATTTTGATGGTGAGACAATCCTTGTCACGATGTGCCATTCAACCATGGTTGACCATGGTTGTCTATGATTGACAATGGTTGACCATGATCAATATTATAAACCTAAGGGAATATTAAACCCAAGGGATTGATATTATAAACCTAAAGGAATAATAAAGCTAAAGGATCAATACTGAAACCCCAAGGGATTATGAACTGAAGGAAATAATATTAAACCCATGGGACTAATATTATAAACCCAAGATTGTTAAACCAAAATATAAACACTACAAATACTAAAATAAACATGGTTTACTTTGATGGTGAGAAAATGTTGTCAGAATGCAACATTCAAACATGGTTGACCATGGTTTGCTATGATTGACAATGGTTGACCATGATTGATGTTATAAACGCAAAGCAATAATAAAATGAAGGGATTAATACTAAAACCCCAAGGGATTATGAACCGAAGGGAATAATAGTAAACCCGTGGGACTAATATTATAAATCCAACATTGGTAAACCCAAATATAAATACTACAAACACTAAAATAAACATAGTTTATTTTGATGATGGGACAATCCTTGTTACAATCCGACATTCAAACATGGTTGACCATGTTTTGCTACGATTGATATTATAAACCTAAGGGAATAAAAAACCCAAAGGATTGATATTATAAATTGAAATGAATAATAAACCCAAGGGATTAATACTAAAATCCCAAGGGATTATGAACCCAAGGGAATAATATTAAGCACAATAAACCAAGTGAATAATATAAACCCAACATTCGTAAACCCAAATATAAATATTACAAAAACTAAAATAAACATGGTTTATTTTCATGTTGGGACAATCTTTGTCAAAATGCAACATTCAACCATGGGAATAATATTATAAAGCCAACATTGGTAAACTCAACTATAAATACTACAAACACTGAAATAAACATTGTTTATTTTGATGGTGAGACAGTTGTTCTCACAATGCGACATTCAACCATGATTAACCATATTTGGCTATGATTGACAATGGTTTACCATGATTGATATTATAAACCTAAGGGAATAATAAACACAAGGGATTGATATTATAAACCCAAATGAATAATAAACCCAAGGGATTAATACTAAAACCTCAGAGATTATGGACCGAAGGGAATAATATTAAACCCAAGGGACTAATATTATAAACCCAACATTCATAAACCCAAATATAAATATTACAAAGACTAAAATAAACATCATTTATTTTCATGGTGAGACAATCCTTGTCACAATGTGACATTTAGCCACATTGACCATGGTTGACCATGATTTATATTATAAACCCAAGGGAATAATAAACCCAAGGGATTGATAGCAAAACCCAAATGAATAATAAACCCAAGTGGGTAATACTAAAACCCCAAGGGACTATGAACCCAAGGGAATAATATTAAACACAAGGGACTAATATTATATACCCAACATTCGTAAACCCAAATGTAAATATCACAGAGACCAAAATAAACATGATTTATTTTCATGGTGAGACAATATTTGTCAAAATGGGACATCCAACCATTAGACTACTATGGTAAACCCAAATATAAATACTAAAAATACTAAAATAAACATGGTTTATTCCCATGATGAGACAATCTTTGTCAAAATGTGACATTCAACCATTGGACTAATATGATAAACCCAACATTGGTATACCCAAATGTAAATACTACAAACACTAAATTAAACATGATTTATTTTGATGGTGAGACAATCCTTGTCAAAATGCGACATTCAACCATGGTTGACAATGATTGATAATTTAAACGTAGTGGAATAATAAACCCAAGGGATTGATATTATAAACCCAAATGAATAATATACCCAAGGGATTAATACTAAAACCCCAAGGGATTGTGAACCCAAGGGAATAATATTAAACCCAAGGGACTAATATTATAAACCCAACATTCATAAACCCAAATATAAATATTACAAAAACTAAAATAAACGTGATTTATTTTGATGGTGAGGCAATCCTTGTCACAACGTGACGTTGAGCCATGGTTGACCATGGTTGGCTATGATTGAGGGATTAATATTAAACCCAAGTTTTGTAATGTAACAATGCAAATATTAAACCTTGGGATGAATATTAAACACTATGATTAATAAACCCAATGGATAAATATTGTAAACACTAGGATTAATGTCAAACCCTACGAATATAAAATCTATGATTAATACTATAAACCAGAGGAATCTATACCATAAACCTAATCGATTATAAACCCAAAGAATCTATATTAAACACTTGTTAATATTATAAACCCTATCAATAATATTATATGCTAGGAATATGAACCCTTAGATTAATAAACCTAACCGATTGATAATATGAACCTAAGGAACTAATAAAAATAAGGGATTAATACTAAAAACCTAAAGAACCAAAAGGATTAATAGTATAACCCAAGGTATATAAAACCTAAGATAAATATTATAAACCCTAAAACAAGCATGGTTCACCATTGTTTGATATTAAAAACCCAAGGGATTAAAAACCAAGGGGAATAACATTAAACCCTAGAATGAATATTAAACCATAGCAATATTAACACTAAAATTAATAAACCCAAGGGATTAGTATTGTAAACAATGGGCTTGAAATTAAACCTAGGAACATAAACCTTATGATTAATATCATAAACCAAGGGAATTTATATTATAAACCTAATGGATTATAAACTCAAGGGATCTATATTAATCCCTAGGATTAATATTATAAACCCTATCAATAATAGTATACCATAAGAATATGAACCCTTAAATTAATAAGCCCAAGGGATTAATATTTTAAACAAAAGGTACTAATAAAAATGATGGATTAATACTAAAAGAATAAAAAACCCAAAGGATTAATATTGTAAACCCAAGCTATATAATCCCTAAGATAAATATCATAAACCCTAAAACAAGCATGGTCGATCATGTTGACCATGATTGGTTTTCATATTGAGACAATATTTTTCAGAATGTGGCATTGGACCATGGTTGACCATGATTTTCATATGCAGAGAATCCTTGTCACAACATGAAGTTGGAGCATGGTTGACCATGGTTGATTTTCATATTGACAATTTGTGTGAGAGTGCGATGTTGGACCATGGTTAACCATTGTTGGCCATGGATGACCATGGTTGTTACAATGTGATGTTGTACTATCAGACAATGTTTGTCATACTATAAGCATGTCTATTGATGATCTTTGAACATGATTTATCATGGTTGATTTTGATATTGAGGAAATCTTTATCACAATGTTACATTGGAGCATGGTTGATAATGGTTGATGATGGTTGACGATGGCTGATTTCAATATTGAGATAATTTTTTTCATAATGTGACATTTAACCATGGTTGACCATGCCTGATTTTCATATTTACCATGTTTTACCATGATTGATTTTCATTTTGAGAAAATCTTTGTCACAATGGAACATTTGACCATGGTTGAACATGATTGGCTATGAATGAATATGGTTGGCAATGATTGATTTTTATATTGAGACAACCATTGTTATAATGTGACATTGGACCATGGTTCACTCTGAATGACAATGGTTGGTGGTGGTTTAACATGGTTGATTTTCATATCGAGACAACCTTTGTCACAATGTGCCATTGGGCCATTGTTGACCATGACTGACCATGATTATAAACCCAATGGATTTATATTAAATCCTAGGATTAATATTGTAAACCATATGATTAATATTATACCATAGGAATATGGACCCTTAGATTAATAAACCAAAGGGATTAATATTATAAACCCTAGTGACTAATAAACAAAATGAATTAATACTAAAAATTCAAAGGATTATAGACCCGAGGGAATAATATCAAATCTAAAGGCATAATATTATGATGATGATGATGATGATGATGGTTAACATCCACTGAGACCAAACTTTGGTCTATCGGACCTAAAGAAACGAATTATTTAGTTTAATTTAAGATTTTATTCCTATGCTCAAAAAGCTTGGAGAGAAGCCTCCCGATCTCACTATAATTTTGGCAACGTGAAAGGCTAGGAAGGTCAATATTGCAACGAAGATTTTGAAACTGAGATCTAAAGTGGTTGTACAGAGGGCACTCTAAGAGGAAGTGATTTTCATCCTCGATGTTCATATTCTCACAGAGATGGCAGAACCTTTCCATCCATGGTGTTTTAGGAACTACCCAACGAACCGTTTCACTATGGAGCTCATGAGAGTTTGTTCTAATCTTGGCTATAATAATTTTCTTCTTTGAGCTAGTTAAAATAGAGAGATACCTTTGGTCTTCTAGGGTGGGGTTGATGACCTCCTTATAAGATCTTAATTTTCTTTTAGCTTCTAAATCTTTCTCACACCACATTTTTTCTTTGAACTTAGAAGTAACAATATTTTTAATCTTATTAATGTTTTGCAATGCAACATTCTTGTCAATTTCCCAATGGTTTAACTAGGCCCTATTGTCTTTATACCAACCTCCTTTGAGCCTTAGGTGGTTTTGGCTGGAATTTAAAGCTAGCTCAAGAAGTTTATGGTCTCTTGTGTTATTGAGTTTGTGCTTGTACAACAGAAGCCTAGTCATAGCTAGGTTCCCAATAGGGGAAAGACCCACTTATATAAGGAGAATAGGATAGGGTGTGCTGCTTTTAATTTTGAGGTTATACGTTATAAAATGCTTTTGGATTTGCTCAATTTTTCTCCACATTTCTCTAGAGATGCTACAACCGAAAATCTCACATCCATATAAGCTAACCGGAATGACTAAAGATTCAAAGAGGAACTTCTTTCTATCCCACATTACGAGGTTTGTTGTTTTAAAATTGTTTTCAAGACTATTACACAGTAATTTTTCACCGTCCCTGTTACCCCTTCTCCCACACATTGGAGGACTTATTCCGGGATCTGTGAGAAGTGGCATAACCTAAAAACACCTGCATTGTATCCCCTTGAGTATGTACTTCATATGCCCTGAAGACACCTTCTGCAAAATACCCATAAAAATAACCCTTTTTCTATTGGCATTGTTCCTGAGTGTATCACTCGTGCCAGTGACGGAAATCCTCCAAAGAGGGCGCACCAGCTGGCACTCTGTCTCAGACTCGCACTCGCGCTAACCCAGTTGGGTAAAGTTTTTAACAAACCATCCTGCGAAGGTTCTTCCTAACCTATTCATGAACTGATTCCAGTTTGAGTTAGTTCAGTTGGGCTTCAAATCTCCATAGAAGGGAAGTAGTTCTCCACCTCTCATGGAAGCTTCCTAATGATAAGGAAAATCCCATGAATCTTGTGGATGATCCTATCTCCTTCGCCTTTCTCTATATAAGCTTGTCCTTTTGCCGTTGACAAGCTAGTTAGTAATTCTACTCTTCAAGCTCCAAACTCTATGTCCCAAAGTCTGAGAATTGCTAAGCTCATGCTACAAGAGGCCTTGCTCATCCCCATAAGGCTATATCTTTAATGAGGAGATCTTTGTCCAAGTAACCAAGGAGAGAGAGGGTTGTTCCCCATTCCCAGCAAGCTTTGCAAGGCATGTGTTGCTGATCACCCAGCCAAAGGGGGATTTGACGTCAGAACTTGGTTGTATTCTTCTTTGTTTATCAATAATAATATAAGACTATCATTATGGTTCCACTCTTATTGTCTTTATAATGATGTTTGAGTTATATCCTTTCTGACTGATATATAGTTGCATTTCTTGGATTTTATGCTTGTATTTGTATTGTTCTTTGCATGTGCAGGTGTCCGTTCACGAGGATCATGGCGATTGTGACCACCTGGAGCGAAAGAACGGGAGATACGACTCTTCTAAAAATACTAACGTTGGATTCGAGGTAGGCCCAAATCATCGGTATTTAATTTGCAATTAGGAACCTGCGTGTTAGCATTGTTTGATTGTTGCTAGACCCCATTTAGGCTAGTGGGATCACCTCTGTCCATAGAGGGGATTTACCTACACATCAATTTGGTGACTCCACTGGGGGGTTGGATTTTTTCCTTGTTCTTTGTTTTGTCTTGTTGTTTGATTTGTAAACTTTAGACGGAGCCTGAAGTATGGCCAGATAGCCTTCGAAACGCTATGCTCTGCATTAGCAAAGTAGATAACCGCCACTTCAGTCCATCTCCGGTTTGGTTTACGAACTGAACGGCTTGGAACTTGCCTTCTTTCTTGGTTGTTTCTTTGTTTCTCCTGCTTGATTAGCTTTCTGGGTTGAATGCCTGTGTTGCTTCTTGCTTCTTGGTGTACCTAGGTATTGCTGATTTTGCCTTGGCTCTTTTGTTTTATTTTTCCATAGCAAACTCGGCTGGCACTGGTTTATAGCGTTACAGTCGCACAAGTTAGCGCAAGTTGCACATTTACAACCTGCACCAATTCCTATAAGGTGCTTGTTGCAGCTTGACAGTCGCGCCAGGCCTGGAAACTTTTGAAGTTTGCTTGGCTGTGAACTTTTTGAGCTCGGGTTTTGCCCTAGGTACCTTTTTCAGACTACTTGAGTGTGTTGGAGTGTGATTTAACTGGCTTTGATTGTTACCCTTTGGGTGTTTGCTTTTTTCTATCGATTTCACATTTCTAGCCCTAGGGCATCTAGTGGCTTTCTGTATCGAGCCTTCCTCAAGTGTTTTGATCTTTTTATGGTCCATTCGACTCTTTATTGGCTCCCTTGCACTTGTTTGGTTTTTGTAAATCATTTTGTTGCATTATTTGGGTGACTTGCTTTGTCTTCCCTTGAATTCCGCTTCGTCTCACTTTGAGCCTAGATCACACGGCTCATTGTTGTCTTTGGGATCTTTCTTGTTCTTTGGATGTTTGATTTGTGATTTGAGGAAGTGAATGTGCTTGTATTGAATACAATTTGTTTGTGTTATTTCTCAAAGTTGTTTAGTGCATTTTGCCATCATCAAAAAGAAAAAATCTCTTTTGCTTTGACCTAGTTAATGAGAATTAGAACTTTTCATTTCAATTAGTGATTAGAGATCTTAAAGAAAAGTTTGCTAATTTGCATTAGCTGCATTAGGGAAGTTCTTTGTTGTTTTGTGATAGTTTCGTTTGTGTGAAAGCTCCTAAACTGTGTCATGACTAGCATTCATCGAATGAAATGACATGTTTTGGCATATAGATTGCATTTAGGGAATTTTGAGAGATTACATACGGTAGGACTTGAAAACCGAAACCTAACACAATATCAACTTTAAAATAAACCGAATGAATCTAACAACGCATTGGAACATAACACTCACATTTTAGAAGTCTAGGCTAGAGACGTGCTCAGGCGTTGTTAAACCTAGTCATTTTTGTTTCCCCTCAAGGTTGGGTGATTCCTCCTTTTGTGGCTCAACTGTGGTCTAGTACAGACTTGTGCTCCCACATACCGTCAAGTATATGGGGAGAATCCACTAGGTTATGATCCTTAATCCACAGGAAGCCATGCCTGTCGACTTACAGCCCGTAATGCACCGAATAGAGCATTCAAGAAGATTGACTACCGTACGGAAAGTCCTTGGTTTTCATATGATTGCTAAGGTGTATATGCAGTTTTACAGATTCTCTAGTAAACCCCTTGCATAGTTCTCCAGAGTAGTCACTTTTTGATCCTTTTCGAACTCCCTAAAAGAAAAGGCTCACTTGAGCATTTGTCACTTCGGGCTCACTAAACATTCGAAGGCAACTAGAGTCATCCTTTTGTCCTTTTCTCAACTCTTTAAAGATGAAAAGGTCAAGTTATGTGTTGGTGTCTTAAAATTTATTCGGCCACGTTCACACTTACCTTGTTAGATCTTGTTTGCGTTAGTTTGAGTAGGGTCTCTTCTCATTAGCTTGTCTAGGATTTTTTGAATTTGATCATCCTGGCAGATCCATCGATCCTGTCTCCCCTCCCTAGTGACCAAGGGTCTCCTTCTTCTGCCGCTCCTGAGACACAAGTTTGCGGTGACACTTTTCCTGTTATTCCAAGTGTCCAATTGTTGAACTCTCGCGCTCCAAAAGATGATCCTCACGATATATTTTGGAACCCTGTTTGGGAACCTTACGAAGAGGATTTTCCCTCTACTCCTACTGGTTTTTCAGTCCTGATGTCTTCCTCTGATATGGAGGACACATCTCTTGTAGTGAGTGAGACACCTGTTTTGTCAAGTATCGAGACTCCTACCCCGGCCACATCCCTGGTCATATCTACGGCCTTCATTGTCACCCCTCTCGGTGTTACAGTGCCCTTACGCTATAGGGCTTTGAGGGATGCCATGGGCTCTAGGAACTCCTCTTCAGGTACGATGTTCGATCATAACATTATTCCCACTACGGGATATTTTGTTTCACAGGTTCACAATACCATTGTCACGTCAGTTCCGACCATTCCGATCATTTGTTTCACATCCTCAACTCTGAGTGGTAGTGTCATTACCGCGTCTTCAATCGTAACTACTGTTGCTGGTCCGTCCCGCGGTGCAGTACATAGTGGCCAATCGGCACATACACCCAGAGTTGTTCATCCTGTAGTCAGTGCCCCACCTTCTTCTAGTGCCATTCCGGAAGGGGAGGCATATTCTCAGTATTTGTATACCATCTAGAATCTAGGCGTGCAAGGTTCAGGTCGTTATTATGACCCCATAGGGCATCATTTGTATATGTCCTTGCCATCTCAGCCTGCGGTTGAGGTCTCAGTCCCATTAAGTGTCGCGTGGGGTACCACTAGTTATGGTGGTGGCCAAGCGCTTCATCCGGATCAAGGACAGCCATACCAAGGACCATCTATCAAGGTCAACCATCCTACACGCAGCTTAATTATGGGTAGCAATATTATCGCCAAACCTATCTAGGGCAGCCTGGAGGCTCACAAGGACAACCCTTCCGGGGACAACCTTCGGCCTATCGTGGTCCTTCTTTCACCTATCTTGGGCAACCCTCTAGAAACCCGAGACAACCTTATGCTCAACAAGGACAACCTGGAGTCCAACAGGGATACCCTTCCAATCAACCCTACGAGAATCCAGGACAATCTTATATGCAACAAGGACAACCTGGAATCCAGCAAGGGTACCCCTCTGGGCAGGGTGGTCAGCCTTACATGCAGCAAGGCCAGCCCACTGCTCAGCCTAGTCAACCATCTAGACAGGTTGGTCAACCCCAAGGTCAACCAACCGTTCAGTCCGCTCAGCCATCTAGTCCGCCAGGACAACCCTCGGTTGTACAAGGACAACCTAACACCCATCAAGCTCAACCTTCTAGGCAAGTAGGTCCA
>APFE030483370.1:0-12367 GCA_000404065.3 Pinus taeda | reverse complement strand
TTTGGAGAAGTATAATTGATGAGGGAAGAAGTAGGTAGAATTAGTGAAGGAAGAAGCAAGTAACACACATGGTGAAGGAAAAGTAGAAATTCAAATTTGTGAAAGCATAACATCCAATATACATTATGAAGAATCAAACATATACAATGAAGTAGTTTGGTTCCTACGAATATTTAAAGCAATGGTAATTGGTGTCCCTTGTAGGTTGGTGCCTACAAATATTGTAGTAGTGGGGATTGATGTCTCTATAGGTTGGTTCGTACAAAGTAGAATAGGGGATTGATGTGTCTTATGGGTTGGTACCTACAAAGAAATAGAGGGCATTGGTGTTTACAAAATAATAGAATGGATTGATGTCTCTTATAGTTTGGTTCCTACAAATTGATCTAATTCTAGGTGAGTGCTAAAAGATATTTCATATAAAGAAGTTTTGTGGTTTTATGTCATAAGGTTTTCCATGTATATCTTGTATTACTTGTACATTTTATGAGATTAATTTTTGACGGTGTTTGAACTGATTTAAATAAGTAAAAATTGTCATTATATTGATCCATCCCCCCTCCGTATAGTCAGGAATCCAATAAGTAGTATTAGAGCAATTTCATTTTGAAGCAGTCTAACCATTGGAAATAATATCTCAAAGGGACCATGGCTACTCAATATGGATCTTATGCAAAAATATCTCCCTTGTTGGATGGATCAAATCTTTTTTCTAGAATATAATGATGAGGAATACTAATGTATTTTGGTGCTGATGGTTGGAAGTATGTAGTAGATGGAAGGGAGGATGATAAGAATAATTTAGAAGTAATGAGTACCATATTGAGTGGCCTATAAAAATAAAATTATGATAAAGTGAGTTATTATGAAACAAGAAACAAAATTTGGATAAGCTACAAATAATATATAAGGGAGATGGTAGTCACATTGCATATGAACTAAAGGAAGAGAATTCAACTAAAAAATAAGAAAACTCCAAAGACTCAAAGAAGACAAGAAAATTTTGTGATATAAATTCAAAATTTTGATGTCTTCTCTACAAAGTACAAGATGAAGATTTATCTAAGGTATTGGGAAGTAGAGAAGGAAATTCTCATTTGTTGCAAGAGTCAAGTAATGTGGGTACCTATTTCTTCTTTGTCCCTTGAAAAACTTGGTAGTGGAGGATTTACTTGATGAATTTTCTCTAGATTGGACTTAAAATATTTCTTCTTATTTTTCACTAGTGGTATCATACCTAGATAGGGGCTAGAGCTATTTAGTGATCTAACTATGGTTTCATAGAAATAAATCATTTTACTTAGTTTTTCTGATTACTATCTTTATTTCCATATAAGTTTTTGCTCCTAAGTTTGTCAATTCCTTACATTATTCTATTATATATTATGAATGTATGATAGTTGAATAAAACAAAAGTTGTTGAGTGTTTTGAATAATCGAACTTGTAAGATTTGATTTACCTTATGGAATGTAACACACATTAATAATATTGATTTCCTTACCCATATACTCTTTTTGATATGATACTTCATGCATGAAATATTCATTTTCAAATTTGATAGTTCCTAGAAATTTTAGTTCAAAGAGATCTAGATTATTGATGAAATTTAATATCTTGATCGATTCTAGGTTATAAAATTTATTTTATTGAATAATTAATTGTTGAATAACATTCATTAATCACTTTTTTATAAGCCATTATAATTTATTCTACCCTTATTATATCATTTTTTAATACTTAGCCATTTCTACATTTGCATGTTGTCAAACATGCTTTTACCCCTTTTTCTCTTGCATACTTTGAACCTACATGAACTGTGAAAATTCGAGAATCCCCACTTGAATCTACTACTCCAACAACTTATTAAACTTCTCCTATTTGTTAATTACTGAAACAAATTATTTACTACTTCCTACAACAAATATCGAAGCTAATACAACTACAACCTTCACTTAATTTCCCAGAACAAGAACAAAACAAATAGAGAAAGATGCACAAGTGACACTGTATTTTTAGACAAATGTCCTTGGAAAAACCCAAGGAGGGAAAAATGGTGCATCATCTATGAGGGTTTTTATTATTATTCTGTAGTTTCTAAATACATCTCTAGACGCCCTTCTGAAAATCCAGTTACAGAGAAAATAAACCAACAGAAAAACTTAATGAGATTACCTCACTCTACCCGAAAATTTCGACTATTTCGGCAGTTGAACCAATTGTCTCAAGCTATCTCTGCACTAGCCCTACGTAAGCCCTGCGTCAACCTGAACAGGCTCTGCGTCAGCCCAAATGGGAAACATCTGCCCTTTGGAGCAGTTTCTAGCCCTTCTGGTTCAAAAATCTCAGCTCCTTGGTAGATTTCATATTTATGCACTGGAAGATTGCCTTGCTTTTGCATGAGCCCTTATGGCTCTGTGTTAGCTCTGTGTGGGCCCTTCTGGCTAAGCATCAACCCCTCTTGGGTCTGCGTTACCACCTCCTAGTTTCTCGCTGCCTCTATGCTGCTGATCTTGGGTCCTAGAGAAGATACTCCAACCCTGCCCCTCACTGCAACATCTCACTATCTAAGTTCTCTCGGTAGCTACTATGCTTCAGGTAATCGAACTTTTGAACTCACTCTACGTATCTTTCCAAATGACCCTCAAGTTTCCTTAAATAATCTCTCTGTTGACATCCAACAACCTAGATCAGAAGCTAATGAATGGCTAAGATCATTTCTGCTTGATACTCTTCTTCTTCTAGAAGCTACACCCACAGTTAGATTAATGCCCATTAATTATTTTATTTTCCTAAGTTTAGACTTAGGGTCCCATTAAAAATAATTAATTATTTTAATAAAATTGTCTCCAGGTGGAATTTCCCAAAACAATTTCTAGGTTCTTTGGAATACATGTGCCCAAGCCTCCCTACAAAATTTGAGACTTAGAGCACATCCGATGCTACCAGAAATCAACATGAACCTCTATTTATTATTATTTTTATGTTTTCATATTGTGGCTATATTTTCCTTTAAGTTATCTCACACCCACATCTTGCGTTCTATAATTTGCATATGTACTTCCATAGACTACATATTGCACCATTCCTACACTTAGTCAATTTTGGTTTTGTGTAGGTTTTTGAATGCACCTTCTTGACATTTTATCTCAAATGGATTTGTACTACTTGATACTCTCAATTATGCTTACAATTACCTACTCCATTCATATTTCTATTGATTTCCTCATGCATTGCCTTTCATTCCTACATGAGTCTCAACCGACATGATCTTATTTTTAGTCATTTAAGCATTTGGTTTATTTTGCATGTGGATGTGGGAGCCACTCCATAGAAATAATCCATATTTTCATCTTGTATATTGCATCCCTATTCATTATTCTCTCCCTTTCTCCTTTAGAAACACATTAATTGTTGGTGCCAAAACATAATTTAGTCAACTAACAATCTTTCTAGTATTAAATAAGTAACATTTCCCACTGAGGTTTGGTTACTTTTATAGATCAATGAAGTAATTTCTATTTATGAACCACCTCCTTTGCATAAATCCACACAAAAATGATTCATAACACACTTAAATTGACTCAATGTTCTCAAATTAATTGCTTATTTATTTGTTTATTTAATTAACAAGTGTTGATAAATACTAAACAAACATGCCAAATAGTGTACGAGAAACTCTTTTTGGGGGATATCATAAATACACTTAGACAAGAGGATCATGGATTTAGTGGTATGTGGCTTGCAAATGCTATTTAGATCATAAATTGGAAGAAAATAACACCAAAAGAATCTAGACTTTAGGATTTGTGCATGCTAGATGCATGGCTAAAGTTTTCAACTTCTTAGAACCATTTTAGCGGTGCACTAATAAGTTCAAAGCCTAAAAAAGGCATTTATGGTTTTCTCACTCTTTCAAGACTCCCATGCCTTTGACCCCTAGTGTGTTCAAAAAGATTGTTTGAATTCCAAATTTCAACCTATTATTTAGTGTAATAAAGGCCAACACATTTATGATGAACTACAATAGAGAGAAAAATATTCTAAAGATGTTCTTGAAGAACCCAACTAGTGAGTGGGTTCACATTAACAATATTGAGGTATGTGCATTAACCAAACTATATAAGTGTTTTCCTAGTTATTTGTCCATATTCTTGGTGAAGCATCCACCAAATATGTTCACAAGTATTTTCAATATGTACTACATTATTTTGTGCATGCGGGAGTTATATTCAACCAAGCCCATGTAATTTGAGTAGAAGCTTCATATGAATTAGAAAATTTCATTCCATCGTTGCAACATCTTTGAAGGCCTATTGAAATTTTTTTATATTTGATATCAACCTTGTTCATTTTCGATGTCCATTGCTTTGGAGACATATTAAGGCTCATTTCCATTTTTATTTAATTTTTGCATAATTTATTTTATTAAAGTATAAATAATGTTGTTTTTTCCATCTATGGGAAAGTAATGCCATGAGGTTCTAACCCTTTTGGAAAGGAAGGGAATTTTTCACATAGAAGAAGAATTTTTAGATATTCAATTATTCATATTTGAAGGGAATCCTTGGACGCTTCCAATTTATGCCTGCAACAAATTATTCCTAATAGAATTATGCCAACAATACAAGCCTTTGGTGCACTTTTCCAATGAAAAAATAAAGAGGCAATATATACCTATGCCTATTACACTAGTAAATTTCAAGCTTAAGAATATTTCTAGAATTGAGAAATATGGAATTTTATTGGAAATTTTAAAATTAAATGAGTTGAAAGAGGTTAAATAATTTCAACCTTAGTCTATTTTCTCTTCTTACCTTAACTCCACTATATATGATACTACATTTCTATTGAACCAAACCAAGGGTGTTGGAGACAATAATAATTTTGCTGATACTTCTTAGGAGTTCATGAGACCCAAATACTTTGTACAACACTAATTTACCTCATATAAAACATGGAAATTTAATCACAAGTGTCAAATCTACTCCCCAACACTCACAGAAGAGTACTTGTACTTTTGAGGGTTGTTAAAGAACTCAAGAAAAATGCTAATAATACTCCTAGATAAGGTGATAATGAGAATGAACCAAGATTCAAAGTTGAAAAGTGTCATTTTGTTGGAGTCAACTCCAAAATGAAAATAAAACTACCCAAGACACACCCAAATATACTAATATTAAATTTATGGATATCGATGATGTTGAAGAAACACCAAAAGAACAAGACTAGGTAGAAATATGCATTGTAGAACGTCAGTTTGATGAAGAATTGGATCAACATAAGCAAGTTGATTTTGAAACTGAATTTGTAACATTAAACCATATAGTATACAATAAAATTTTAAAGAAATTATAATTTAAAAAACTAAATGTTAATAATGATTAGGTTATAAACAATTGAATCTAGATATAGAAGTTAAAGGAATAAAGCCCTAAAAATTGTTTGAATCTCATCAAGTCATTCAAGATGCATTTGAATACTCAATTTTGAAATCAAAAGAATAAAAATATAATTATTAAAATAAGGATTGAGGAGTTGGAAATTGATTTGTTACCAAAGCCATTATTTGTTGAACCAATCTTCACTGTCAGGTTAGTGCAAGTTTCAAATAACACCTCAAACAACAGTTCAAGAATCAACGTAGCATCAACTTTGCTATAAGAATTCAATGGTAACTTGTTGACAATATTAATGAAATATTGATAAAATTTTAGAAGTTTGAGAGTTATATGACTTCTGCCAACTTATACATGATAATGAACTTCGTTGTTGAATATTTACAAAAATATCTAGAAAATGATGATTTTTTTTATAAAGAGGAATTAAATACATTTTTCATAAAAGTGCCAAACATGAATGGTAAGAAGAGAAAAGAACACAATATTCCATCTCAAGAAAGAATTAAAAATTTAAATCCTACTAGAAATAAAACATTAAAACTTTTTGTGAATCCATTTATAAGTTTGATAAAAATGAAGATATGGTGAAGTATAATTGGAGAGTGCTGATATGATCATAGACATGGTGTTATTAAATTGGTAACAAATTTAGGAACATGTTGATGTACTAAGGGTCACTTGGGGGAATGAATATAACCAACTTATTGATTTCCCCAAAAATCAAATTGAGAATTGGTTAGTTCATTTCACTAGAAAAATGAAGACCAAAATCACATAGTACATCAAGTTATTTATGACTTAAAGGATATAAAAGACAAGTTATTTTAGGTTTGAATGAAACAAGAAGTCACTATAGAACCTTTGCGATATTTCTTTAAGCAAGGGATGGTTAAGTTTCTAGTGACACATCCAACATATAAAAAGAATGACTTTTTAGCACAAAGAGAGTTTTTTCCCCATCATTATAAGTTTATTTTATAAGTTTTGGTTTCCTATATTTTGTCCCTTAGGCTTGAATAATGACCCCTAGGCTCTACATCCATGATTGAGGAAGACCAAAGACCACTTAAGACTTGAATTTTTACTCCTGCAAAACATCTCAACAATTTGGGTTAATGGATGATTTATGAATTGGATAGCACAACAATCATTTTCTCAATTTCCACATCTAATGAACTTTGTCAATGGATATAAATAATCTTCCTAACTTTGGAGTTTTTAAAGAATCAAAATCAAGATTTTTATTGTTATTCCTTTTCTCTTCCAGGCCTTTTATTTTGTTATATGGTTTGTGAGAGCCCAATCCCCATCCTTAAGTGGATGAATTATTTACATTTCTTAAGTATTACTGACTTTCTTGAAGTACTTGTATTCTCCACTCATTTACTAATAAATCCTTAAAGTGATTAATTTCCATCTTTGTACTAACCTTGTAATGGGTCATCAATGAGCTTATAAAAAATATAACTTGTGTATAAAATATTTCGTATATAGCCACACAATATTTTGATGATATCTTATCTAAATATTATTTTCCCTTTACTCTTATCCTATTAAAAAACTATTCTAATTTATCTATAGGCTTTCTTTCCATAATCTATATAATTAATAGTGGTTCACATATATGTTATTATTTTCAAATGTATTTATTATTTTTTTCATTTTGAACTCTATTACTATATCATGCCATGTTCTTTGATACTTTGTTTCCTAGAGTTACTTCAAGGTTTGCCCCACCTCATCATTTTAGGATAGTGTCTTATGCATACCAACCCCCATGACATAATAAATTATAGTGATTAACAAAATTTCAAGTGTTTTTTTTTCTATGTGGTTCACAATCCCTAGAGATCAATGATTGCTATGTCCACAAAATAGTTGTACTAGGTAGATCCACTCGAAAGGATCACTTCTTGGTTGCTCAATCATGGACTCTAACCCTGAGAATGTTAAGAGAATTGAGCATGTGACCTCTCAATAACAAATATTCTTTAACAACTGGTGCTCGACCAACTAAGTTAACCCTCAGAGTTATTCAAGTGTTTTTTTGACAATTAACTGATTTTTTTAACGATTTTGTTATTTTTCTATATTCATCATAACACCCAAAGGTTTTATATCCATTGACAGATTTAGACAATTAAAATTTGGATTGAAAATGTCCTTTTTTTATATGAATTATTGGGTTTTATACCTTGACCTACTAATTTTATGCTTACTTGTACCTACATGTCAACATTTTCTTCAGATATTCCTTTTGCACTTTAGTTTTCCTTGTTAACACATGTTTATCAAGTGTGATCCTCTATCCTAACTATTTCTTGGAGTCCTTTCCATTTCTGAAATGATGGGTCTCTTTCCTTAAACTTGTGTTTCATCAGATATCTTGTTTTGTGTCAAATGAGATGTCCCATGGGATACAACATCATTACTGATATTTATTTGTGTTGGCCATCATACCTCCAATGGATGACATTATTTATCATTTTGATGAATTATGTTCTTTTAAACCAAACCATGTTCTGTTACATATCTAAACCTAAGTTTTATACAAAGGAGTGTAGAATCTGTTCCTTGTTGATTGATTTCCACTCAAAATCATATTTCCACGTAATGAGAGGAAAAAATTACTTGCACATCAGATAGGAACAACAAACACCAACCAAGGTAAACTACGTGGAAAGAATGTAATTCTATCTATCTCCATCCCCGATGAAGGATGGCACAAGGATGGTGATCCTCTCTTGATGAATTTTGGTATCCTACAGAATTCTTCTCTTAGTAAGACCGACCATTTGGGAAGAGTCTGAGTCACCTCCTAACAAGGCCTTCTTGTAGTTCAAAGGAAATCCTTTAGAACATTAGAAAGTATTGCATAGTGTGTCTGGTATATTGATCGTTGGAAAGGAATGACAAGCCGAGATGCACCCTCCTCCAGCGCTGGGGGTCATTATCAGTGCCCTCCCTATCCACACCCCTCAATTGTAGAAAATCCATAGATAAAGAAAATAAAGTAGAAGATGAATCAATACACATAATACATTATCTTTCTTCATGAAGAGCTCTCAAAGCAAAAAGCGTAGATAACCTAGTTGGTAGATGAATGATTCCATCCCCACTTTGCAGATTTACAAGCTCAGAGAAATGTAGATGAGCATCACAAAAAAACTAGTGGTGTGCTAGATGAGCCCACCAAGAAGATGTCTATTGATTTTCCAAGTTGATCCATGATAACACCATGTAAATGTGTTTTTGTTGGTGGTATTTTCTGTAGAATCTATAGTTGCAACATTTTTTGTTTCATGTATGAACAAAGTAAGCATGTAGTGAAACTTTATAAATCCTCCTCAAGGATTTAGTCAGAATATATAACATCTATGTACCCCATCTATAATTCTCTCACCTTTCTAGTTAAGTTTTGGGAACATGATCTATAAAAAAACGTACTCATTTTTGTCAAAAAAAAATGTTATTTAATTATCTATGATAACAAAAAATATGTATCTATTTATTTATATGTACAATATTAACCAATATTATTCCCCCCATCTTGTGAAAAAATAAATAATAATAATAAATATGTAACTATAATCTTAGATAATATTATTTCTTTAATGATCTTTTAAATTCATATTTATTGTTTTGAAGATTTCTAATTGAGATTATGGTGCATATTTTCACCAAATAGATGGTGTTACAAATGGGACCACTAGTATGTGTAATGCATGCCACTATGATGTTTAGTTATGTGTTTCTAAGTTATTTATTGGATGCTTGGACACAAATACTTCTACCTTTTCATCGACAAGGGAAGGGGAACCAATTTTTTCTTTCTACAATAATGTCCCAAACAGATTATTCAGAGGTTCATATGCACCATAAATGAAGAGAACTAGTAAGTAATTATCATTTGGAAAAACTATGGGAAGAAACACTAATGGTTTGGACGACATGGTGTCAAACATAGATGGTTCAAATATTGTTTGCTCAGCAATTGGAAACATTAATTTCTTGGTGGGACATACAATCCCTATTATTATTCTAGGACAGGGTGCATACTGATGTCGTGATAGTTCCACCACTAGAATGAATAGTTTCAATAAGGTTTTCTCACCTCTTTGAATCTTACTCATTCTTTCAAGTATGCCACTTAAGGCATCTTTAGGTGGTGGAAAAGAGAGCTTGATCAAGATATAGTTTCATTGAGCTCCCTTTTTGAAAACCTCACCAAAAGAAAAAGGACACTTGATTGAGAAATATTTAAGTGCTCAAGTTGCTAAATTGAGGGTTAAAATATTGCTCGGTTGAGTGCTTAGAAAATGCTTGATAAATAATCTGTTTCCCACTTTGCCCCTTGCGTGCTTGCCAAAAATTGTAACCCACTTCTATGGGTTCACCCAGTTCTTACATTAAAATAAAAAATATAGTATATACAAACTTTTTATTTTATATAGTCTAACTTTGGGCATGATAATGAAATTTTCATGCTAGAACCTAATATTTCTACATAATTAATTATGATTAATCAAGTGAGAGAAAATGGGGTTATGATGATCTAAAACATTTGAATAGAAAATATTTCCCAAAAGGTTGATGGAAAAGAGGGTACAATTTCCATTGACATGATACCATCACATGGGAATTATAATCAAAATAATGATGTAATGGACACCAAGTAAAAATGATCAAAAGAGAATTTGCAACTATGAAGGTAGAAAAAGACAATATAAAACAAAATGCTAAGAGTGTGAGTTATGTTGAAGGAATATTTACAAAAACAACTCACATGATTGTCGCAGTTCAAGGATTTATATAATATGGAACTAATACGATAATAGTTTATATTTTTGATCTATTACTTTAGCTAAAACTATTAATTACTGCATGCCAATTCCTCTCCTTTCTTCTATCTTAAGTCTGTGCATTAGTAATATTTCTCTTGGAATCAAATGTTAGTGTTTGCAAATAATATGACGTGGTTAGTAAGAGGGTAATCACATAGTCCTTCGTTTATATGTGTGGATGTTATTTATTTAGAATGATATTTACATGTCACTTTCAATTTCTATGAAAATATATAATTCATCAATGTAATGTTGTCATTTGAATCTATTTTTCTTCTCTTTCATATTAATATATTAGAAATGTATCTAATAGTGATATGCATGTACATACATAGTAAAATGTTGTGTAATATTAGAGTTTACACAACAAATATAATCTTGCAATTGATTCAAATTATACTTTTCAAATCGTAAATAGTAATTTTGGAAATGAAATTGACATGAGAACAATTAATCACTCATACTTTCAAACCAAATTCATGGTAATTTTGAAATATGTATATTCACACTTAACTATTCTAATGTTTATTTATGGTTTGAAGACCTCATTTCTTGAATAGTTGATAGAAATGAAATATCTCTAGGTACAACTGATGCAGGAGCATCCAGCTCCCAATGATGAAGCAGAAAGACCCCGAACAGGTTCACGAGCAGAACACCAAATTGTCAGATTCTGCTGGAAATAATTTTTCTTTTTATTTTTATTTTTACAAGTCAGAAACAGTTAGGAGATTTACTTTCCAGTTCTTTCCAGCTAAGTTTATTGATTAGTTTTATTGCCAAGTGAAGGGTAGTTTACGTGAGTTAAGAAAATAACAATTGGTTGCTTTTATAAACCTTTAATTATCTGAACAGTTACATTTAAAAGTAGGAACAGAAACACGTAACTGCTTTTGTAACAGACAAAGACAAACTGCAAGCCTTAACTGTACAAAGAGGCTATAAAAGCAAGACAACTATGTAAATGAAGGGTCCTTTTGTTTTCAAGTAGAATAAGCATTGAAAAGTTGAAGAATCAAACAAACAGAGCATTCTAAGTACCTACAGAAACTGTCCATCAATCATTTTTCTTTCTAAGTTGTTGAACTAATCTCCCACATACGAGTACTATTATTTCATGTTACTGTAAATTAATTGTAACAAAGTGAAATTCGAAATCACTGTCGACCAGCAAACAGGAATACAACTTAAGAATCGCGGTCACAATTTGATATCAACATACAAGCTAATAACCAGTGCGAGAATCAAATACCAGCGGCGGAGCATAACAAGAAATCAAAGATACAGGTACATATCGTAAATCTCCTCTCATATTTCATTCAAAACACAGTTACATTGCAGCATCAATAATATTACACAGTCAAAAAGTAATCGAACAGTAAAAGGCCCTTAAGGGTTACATAGATTGTCGCTTTCGAACCCAGAACAAAGTTCAATACATAAATAATTGCCATCGAAACCAGAACAGAGTCAATCAAACATTATAGACAGAGCATGCGGAGACGAAACCCTCGTTAGGGTTTAATAACCAACAAACAGAAGACGAAACCCTTGTAAGGGTTTGGCTATTAAACTGAAGCCAGAACTGAGAGAGCCGTGTCGTAGATGTGCAACATCTCACACGAGAAATAACAGACAAGCAAACTACCAGACTCGACCTACAAACTAACAGACACAGCATATGCGCAAAGGTTCCAGGCCTACCAAGGACTTTCAAGCTATCAACCATTGCCGAAGACCAAAACGTGCGCCCTCCAGGCCACGGCAAGAGACCTGCAACCAACCCATCAACAACAAGTTAGAGTTTGTCGTGCACAGGGTATGAAACCCTCGACCTGAGGTATAAATTAACTAAATAAACAGACAAGCATAGTGGAATGAGAGCCTTACCTGGAGGCCGTGAGAAGAGAGACCACCAAGCCGAGACCAGAGCCGCCATAGCCACCTAAAAGACCAAAGGAGCATACGGGTTAGACCCGGGAACGAAAAGAAACCAAGATTGAATCAGAGAAGGAGAGCATACCTGTAATAGCAGTCTTCCACGCGTTGCCATCAACCCTGCTTGGACGGCGAAGCAGCACCAGTATTTGAAACCAAAAAAAAATTTGTTGCCAAAACACATA
>APFE030483365.1:0-12646 GCA_000404065.3 Pinus taeda | reverse complement strand
TGTGAATGTATCTGATTCCATTTACTTGTAATCAATAGATATTTTGCTTTGATTGGTTCTTTGTCTTCTATTGATGTTTACAAGTACTTCTCAAGTGTGTTAAGTACGGGAAGGAGCGACAAGACCAATACAAAGGAGACAAGGGGAAAGCGAAAGTACAAGTAGGTCCTCTCATTCTCTTTGTCTTATCTATTATTTATAGAAAAAGGTTAAAGTGCTTTAAACTATTGTTCTAGATATGGCTACTTATCTAGGGAATTAGTATTTATCCATAGATACCAAATTCCTCATAACACTGTGACACCCCCCACCCCACTAATCATGGAAAGAATATAACACAACCCAACAAAACCAAGGTTCGTGTACTTATGAGATATATGCGCACCATATATACTAGGAATTATATCTTGAAATGAAATTGATCTAAGTGTGGATAAATGTTAAATGAAATTAAAGAGTTGTCACACACATGTTCTCTCCATTAAAGCTACATCAAAACCAAATACGAAATTGAATTTGAAAATTAATATAAGACTTGAAGTCTCAACTTATTCTAATTACATAATTGAAATTTTATCTTTGATTGCATAAGGGAAATACTAATGCTAAATTGCAGAAAATAAATCTTAACACTAATTGCAGAACACTCTTTTGGGAGAAAATGAAATTTAACTCTATCTGCAGAAAATGAATGCTAATGCTAATTGATTGTAGAAGGAAAGTAAATCAAACAAAAACTTGTAATTTCAAGTGATTACAAATGTGCGCTAATAGCTCTAAAAAACCATCTCTCATTATCCACGAATTTAATTGAGTTATAAAATTAAATGCTTGAATGAAATGCATGCTAGAAATACATCTTTTTAGTATTTTCGTTTATGGATGCTATGGAAACAAAACAATAGGTGATTAGAACGCAACATAAATGTAACTATTCTAAGTAACATAAGGAAAACTATACATATTTGTGAAATGAATGCAAACTATCTATCAATATAAACAAAAACTAACAAAAAATAACTATCCTTACAACTCTCCAAGGGGACCTCCCGTGAGTGTAAGTTTGTCACTGATCAAATATTTCTCAACCACACATTGAAGAACAAAGTATTATATTAATCCATAGATGTTTCTTTAAATTTTTTTTGCAAATGCTAATATAAACAATGATCATCTTAGCTATCTTTTTGGTTTCGCCTCACATATTTTATAAAATTCTTTATCAAATGATTCTAAGAGTTCTTTTCCGATAGGAAATTAAAATGATCTTCCATCTAAGAGGTAAACTTAAATTAAAACTCTATCTCCTCATGATTTTCTACTGGAAGAGAAAATAATGAAGGATCCTTCTCGAAAATTGCTTCTCAATTGAACAAGTCTTCTCCATGCTTGCTTGATCTCGTCATGATCTTTTGTTGATATTCGGCTGACTATTGCATCGTCATAACCTGAGTTTGACTTTATGTTTGACTCTTAGATCTGTCAATCTCTATAATTTTTCATGTCAAGCCAATAGGTGGACATTCATGTGGGAAACATCTGCCATCTTCAGGTACCTTTAATTTCCTCATTGGTGCAATGAACTTGTATAACCATGGAGATGGATGCAAAATCCAATATTAACTATGGAATGATCAATATTTTATAGTTGTAGATATGTTTTCATTATAATTCACAAAGAAACAACAAATTCTAAAACATGGATGATTAATACCTTTTACGTGCTTGAGTAAATCTTAGATGACCTTGATTAGGTTGAAACTACTACAAAATGTTCACAAAAAGATAAACGAGAGGGTAAAATGATAGTAAAAAAGAAAAAAAATTCAGACTTCAACACAAGGTTTTACACCATATTTCTAGTGATAACTCCTGTTAGGTGAGAACCACCTTCGACATGTCCATATATGGGGGATAAGTGTTTAGTTATCAAAAAAGAGGGAGGAGAAGCAACTAAAATCAGCTCTGTTGAGGGAGGGGTTACTTGATCTACAATGACCTCTTCCTCATCCTCATTAATTTCTCATTCATTGTGCTCTTCCGAGTTTGTTTCTTCATTTGAAACACCCTGATTCTGATGGTTGATGCCCTAATCATTGTTCGACAAATTCTACAAAGAACTATATGGATTTGATGGGGAAGAGGCTCCATTTTTGTTCTTAATGAGTTGTTGCTTGTTCGCATTAGATTTACCCTTGTTATTACCTTTGCTTTGGACTTGTCAATTTTCTCATTGATCCGATGGTTGATCTAATCCTTTTCTACAATACCCCTTTCTACAATCTCTTGCAAAATGACCATAATCATGGAAGAAGTGACACTTGAATGGGATCTATTTGTAATCTAGTGTTTGGTAGTGTGTCCACCCTCCTAGGGTTAAATTTATCTTTGATGGTAACCCCTTTTCTAGGTCCACTTCAACACAAATTTTCGCACATGAAAACTGGGAACCCTTTGGTTTAGCTCGATCCAAGTATTTCCCGACCCCAGTTCCAATTGCATTCGAGCAATCATCACTCTAAAGGGAAAGAGGGAGATGGGGAAGTTTAACCCAGACCAGGTTCACAGTCGGAATATCTTCATTTGGGTTGAAATCTAGATATCATTTTTTCAAGTAAATTCCCCTAGATCTGAAGAAATATGTACCATTTCTGAATATTAAATCCCTGTCCTCAAGTTCAAACATAAGCATAAATAATCAATTACGACAGGAATTAGAGTGGATGTTCCCTTTCTTTTTCGACTTCCAAGATTGCTCAAGCCAGGCTTCCATTGAACGGGGAGATGACCACATCCTTGTAAACTTTCCGGCTAAGCCTCACTACAAAAATGCAAGAGTCGTTCAAATCACCCCATTGGGGAGTGCAATCGAAGGAATAACTTCATCCCACTTAACAAATTTGTTATGCGCATTGGGTCGATTCTCCAAAGTAGCGATCAGAGATTTGAAGGCCGTCACCTCATCCTGTGAAGAGATAGGAGGAGGAAGAGGAGGGGGAGTGGGCCATGCACGTTCACAAATATCGAAAACTAAGGTGTAATACTCTATCAATTCTAGTACAAAAGTGTCACAATTTTAAGCTTGAGAAAAAAAGTCTTATTGTTAACTCTTCTTTTCATTTTAAGGGTTGATTTAAGATTTTAGTTATAATTTTGCCAATTTTAAGGTGATGATATCAAAGAGGTTGTAGCTTCAACTCTAAAAAAGTTAAAACAAAAAATGCTACTTGTCACACTACTTTTTTATTCTAGGTTAATTTTAAATTTTTTGTTGCAATAGTACTAATTGTTAAGGCCATAATTTTAGACAAGTTGTAATTTTAATCCTATAAAAAGGGTGCTATTGGTAAAACCAATTTTATATCTAGGGATTTATTTTAAACTCTTTGTTATACACATTAAGGACCGCATCTGAAAAATGTTGTAATTTAATATGTCCTCTAAGAAAAAAATAATTCACGATGCTTCTCATTAAGTAAGAAAATATCTTTCAATAACAAGCTATAATAGTAGTTTGGAACCTAGTGGGAGTCAATAAAAATTTAGTCAAAATAGAACCACATGCCTCATGGTGAAATCCACCTCAGAAAAACCCTTCAAATGAACTAAATTAATGCTGAAAACGATTGTTATTGATTTCAAAAGTTGAAAAAATGGAAAAATATAGACAAATAACATGTTTCAAGACCTTTCTGATGATATGATGCATGCCCTATAACTCACCATGTTTGAGGAGATATGATTTTTTGAAGATATTGATTTAATATTTATTATCATGCCTTTTCCCACAACTTGGCCCTACTTTTGGGGGTTAAACACACTATATATTAGTGTTGAGGATGAGATATTTAGGCCATCTCTCAAGTGCAAGTTCAAGTCTATTCTAGGGAAACAAAGGAGAAATTCTAAGGTTCAATACCTCATGAAACAAGTAAAAAGAAGTGTAGTCGAGTTGGAGGAATCTTTGTGGGATATATTTGCTGAGCCGCAAAAGTTTTTTTGACATAATTTATGAGAAAGGTTATTTTTTATTTTTTATTTTTTCTATTGAGGCTTGTGAAGGCTGAGTCTATACTTGTTGAGGTCGGGTTCTAGTATAGCTGAAGGACGTTGAGTTTTGGTACAAGTAAAGGAGGCCAAGTTCTAGTAAAACTAAAGGAGGTTGAGTTATGTCTCTCTTGAGGGTCAAGTTTTTGTGTTTGAAAACCGAGTTCAGGTACAGTTTGAAGGCCAAGTCTTGGTATTTTGAAGGTTGAGTTCAAGCCTAGTTTGAAGGTTCAGTCTTCGTGTTTTTGAAGGCTAAGTTCAATTTTGGTTTGAAGACCAAGTTCTAGTGTTATATTTGTTGGTTTTGAGAAAGGGCAAATTTAGTGTGGTGACAACAGATTTGTGAAGTATAGAGGAACAACTACTAGCAAACCTTGTTTTACTAAGGCTAAATATTGACTCTTAAATAAGTGAATAAGATGTAAGTTGGAGCTTACTCAGGATTTGTGTATGTTATAAATATAATATATAAATAATAATAATAATCACAATAATGATTAACTAAATGATGATTAGTACACTAAAGAGGCATGTCTCTAAGGACATAATGATTCATGAAGGGGAACCTGCCTAGGTATATAAGCGGGCCATCATTTGTAGTCATATCTCATATCTCTTATACATTTAAACATTATTTATATATAAATACTACTGTCATGCCATGGATATTACTTTATTCTAAATATTTTAAATATTTCTTCTGCGTATACAATCCTTCTTCGTTATAGCTTCCTCATCTTCTTGATAGGTTAGAGTCTATAATGTTTTTGTAAGTTGTTGATTACATAGGATTGGTGTCCTCACAAGTGGTTGTAGTAAATTGAAGATAGTTTTCAAGTGTTTCTTCTTCAAGTTTTGATTTGCACTTTAATCTCTATGTTCATACATTGTGGATGATTGATTATGTGATGTGAATTCAATTCCAATATTAACTTAGTGAAAATTTGTTAAAAGCAATGAAATATTGATTTACCCCACTCTCAATATTTCCATCAACTAACCCACAAAGCTTCTAAACTAGGAATGTATACAAGACATCCTACACATTTAGATCACAAGGTCATAAGTTTATTCCTCAAATCCGAACATTTTTCAAATAAGAGTATTATAGGTGTGGTAATCTATTCATGTCCACATGACCTATTTGAATTATATGTATTATAAATTGACATATTATTTTTTCTATTAATGGTCCTATACATATTTCTTTTAACTCATAGACTAAGGGTTTTGTATTTTAAATTATATTTCCTCTAATAGGAATTGTTTCTCAACTTTCTTTTTTTCCAAAATTATTTGAAGAAGCCAAAATCGAAAAATAGAAAAACAAATAATTGATATTTCTAACAATATCATGAAGTGAAATTTCATTTGATGCAAGGAAACAAATTAATGATCCAAGGCTCAAAGACCACGACATGGGCAAAAATACGCCTCTTAAGAACTATCAATGGATTATTTCAAGTAGTATAGTTCTCCTTAAGCATGAAATGACTTATTTCTTGGGGGTGAGGAGATTTGTGGGAAATAGTAAGTTGGGTGCTTATCACAAATATTCCCATAACATGATGAGTCAACCTATATCTGGAGATAATAACTAAAAAAATTGTCCCCTAATGGAAATCGAGGAGTGTTTCACCATTGGACAAGATTCAATCCCCATGAGGCCCTAACTTGGAGCCATGTTGACACCTTGAGGTAGTGAGAAAACATGTGGTTACACCGAGAGAGGTTGTATTAAATGGTCTTGTGACCCACACACATATTTGTGTGGTCTCTAAACTGTCATGGATATTCCACTTGAAAACTCATCACAATAGTTTGGATAAAGAAAATTTACTAAACTATGAAATTTATACTATGATGATTAAATTTTCCTTATATTTGTAGAACTATTAAATTATTATTTAGTCCATGTGCATGAAAAATATAAATATGTATAAAATATAGATATGACGTGGGAATCCCTTTCAGGATAAAACCTGACTAGAAGGTGAGGCTACTTTTCTCTCTCTTTCTTTGAATGGAAATGGATGCAAGTAAAAAGGAGCGAGACATATGGATCATGGTCTATTATAGAAAATAAAACCTTCTCTATTTTTTTTCTCTCTCTCTATTCACTCTCAACTACTTTGATCATATATGGAAGAAACTACACTTGAATAGAATGGAACCCCTTTTCCTCCAAGTGGCTCGGTTATAACACATCTTGATAGCCAACTAGGGGTTAAATTTGACCCATTCAACCATTAATATGAGCTACAAATAAACCATTCTAAAGTATTCTTCATAGTGCCCACATGGCTAGCCCCTTTTCCATGAATAACAGCTGTTGAGTGACATTCTCTAGAATTATAGTGGTCAATTTCAATAAGTCAAGTTTTGTGAGGTATAAATTTCACACATGAGCTCCAATTGAGGCAATTATTACACTGTTCTAAGGTATCAATATGTAAATTTTGGAATCAAGATCCATAATAAAGTAGGGATAAAAAAATGGTCATTTAAGGCCTCAAAATGACTCCAAAATTTTTTCACCCAAAATTCTCTTGTGAAATTTCCTTGAAATTGTAGCAACTAGAATTTATTCTTCTAAATGATTAACAATTTAAAATTGTTATATGAAAAATAAGGAATAAATCTCACTACAATTATTCACAAAATAAATACGTTGTGGAGGTAAAATCAGGAACTGAGAAATGGATACACACATAAAAATAGACACAATATTTTTCGACTAATAGTCCTTGAAAAAAACCTTGAAGGGAAAACCAAAGTAACAAATGAGGGTTTATTTTTATTATTATGCAGTAAATTTGGAGAGTATGATAATATGGATTCATAATTATAAATCCTCTGACAAATATACTTGAAAAATATCTAGGAGATAATTTTCTCCCTCTGCAAATCAACTTGGCCTCCACTAGGCTGTTCACATTCCTCACTGGCTATGTGCATTGCTAGCATAGAATAATTCACACTACCTATTAGTTGGCTCCAAGTGAGCCATCCAACCTCATTTTGTCACTGGAAAACCCTTGCACCTCTTTTTGGAATTAACTGTGGTCTCTAGTTGTTGATATGTGGCTCCCCCGACAACTCGTAGTGGGGTTTTTGAATGCTCACACCAGCATCTGACGCCCTTTCTGCAGATAATTCAACCTCCTATCTCCTGCCACTATGGCACTGGATAAATTCTATGAAACCTCTAGAAATATCTTCCTCAACTTCTCTACTGCTCCGTCTCCCGATACTCTCTCTCTAGCTTGAATTGTGCGCTTGCTGAATCACTACAACTGGGTAACTTGATCTGCCTAAGCTAACTCACTCTTCCTCTTGTGTCTTTCTCCATCATATCGACTTGCTATTACAATCTTTCATTGGAGATTTAACAACAAATATTTAATCGTGATCAAGGGCTAAGATCATCTTAGACTTAATCCAAGTCATTTTCTAGAAGTCTCTAGAGCATAAATCGATCTCCTAAATTAATTCTAATTAATTAATCAATTTTCCTAAGTTAGACTTAGGAAATTTTAATTATTTATCAATCAAATTGATTGAGTGGTCTCTAGGTGTTTTCTCCCAAAACCTTTTTATGGTTTTGGATATCTCATGTTCCTTAGCCTCTTAAACACAAATCAAGACTAGAACACATGTCCGATGCTACCAAAAATATAACACTCCCTCTTAAGAGAAAGGAGTGTTCTCTTCTCCCTATCATCTCTCTCCTCTACAACCCGTAGTTGGATTGTCTATGCTACTGATGTCTGACATCTATGATACAAATAGCTCTCACTGTCCATCATGCTAATATGTATGATTTGATCTACCTCACACTAATGCTGCAACTACTACAATAGTGAGTGTTGATCTCACTTGATCTCCCTCTGGAATAGAATTGGGAAATATATACATGGAATCGCTCTCTAGTTGGAGTTGCTCCTGCAATTTGCAACTAGGAAATTCACACTGCCTCCTCCAATCACACAAATCTCCAGTATCTGCAACTGGAAATTGATCTCTACAAACATACTATGTCTTCATACTAGATCTACAACTATCCCTTGAGTTTTTGACTACAACTCGCTCTGCACTGTCTACTTGGCAAGTGACTGCATTCAACAATCTCCTCGCCTCTCTAGTATCTGACTACAACTAGCTCTACAATGTCTCTTAAGATCTGATTGCACCTAATGACATCGATCCTTCTGCTTCTGAAGAATGTGGGCCCCTATAGTAAAGGTAATGATACATAATGAAACACCAGTATGATGCTATGCCTCCTCGGACCCTACCCAATTCCGCAACTTTGAAGCCTCATGCTCCTCCCCCATCTAGAGATATAATTGTTATGAATGCAAACACCTCCAACCTATAGGTCAACTCATATATCTCTATCAAAGTTGTCATTTTATCCTCCTTCCTATCCTTCTTTCTGTTCAAACACTGGGTGACATTGTGACAAAATTCACCACATCCAAAGCATTTGATCTTTGATAGGTCCTTTCTCTTCTTCTCGACTATTTTTTAGTTCTGTCCCTGGCTTGGACCCTTCTTTGCCTTACCTTTACCTAAAATGAATACATTTTATTCTTCCTCCTTCTCAACTTTCGGTCCTCTACCACTTTTGTTGGTATTTCCTTCAACTAAGCTAACCCTTATCTCATCTTGTGTGAAGTAACTCCATAAGCATTCCTAATCAGGATGCTGATCTTGTCCAATGATCCCTTAAAAAAAGGTTTGCCATTCCTTAGTAAACATGTTTAGAGATATTTTCACAAGTTCTTTATCCTCAAATTTCCTTCAAAAAGATGGTAGCTCATCATGGACATTTTGAATTCTAGTGAGATAGGAAGTCATGCTCTCACACTTCTACATATTCTTTGTCCTCAACTTCTCCTTGAGAATCATTTTGTGATTCTTTGATGGATTTTCATACAAATTTACAATGTCATGCCACATGTACTTTATCATAGTTTTTTTGTAATGTGTGGAATGAGACAGTCTCAAACCTCATCTAAGACCATCCTCTTCGTCTTAGACATCTCTTTCTTGAAGGTATCCAACTATTTTTGATCTACTCACTTTTCCATGACAATTGTCATAAACTCCTTTAGACCATGATCATCCAAAAAGAATTGCATTTTGGTCTTCTAGACACCAAAATTAGAGGCTTTGTTAAGTTTGTCTTGATCCCTGAGTTGTAACAGCCTCGAGTTAAAAGTTCATGTAATAAAGGTTAATGAAGGAAAAATAATACCAAGTCATGGGACACGTATTCCATTTTTGATGTTGGCAAAAAAATCCTAGTGGGTGTCACTTTCGATTTATTATGGCTAAGGAAATTGGAAAAGGCATTAGAAAAGGAAAAGAGGCATTAATTGGCATTAGTTTATGAAAATAAAGTGAAATAGGAGAAAAGGGAGTTGAAGGGTCACAAATTTTCATGAGAGGGAAATTGAAGGAAAAATAGAGGAAAATGAAGAAAAGAGAGGCCTTAATGATAAAAGTGCTTATGAGGATCAATTCGCAACTTTTTGTCAGTTTGGATTTGGAATTAGTTTCAGAAAGAGAAGAGAACCAAGATGAGAAAGCAAGCAAGAAAGAAAAGCAGAGAAAAAGGAAGGACAAGGAATGCAAAGGACACATAAGGAAGGTTGGATCAACAACTTCAACAAGAAGATTTTACAGGTAACAGGTTGAATGTGTGATTTCCTAGCTGATTTTTGAATCCATGGTACATGCATTTATTCATTTGGTTCACTTTCTGTCATTGGTATGGGTTCTACTAGGTTTGTCTATGGTTTCAACCTTGCCTGATGGGATTATTTTTTGGTTGATCTTTGGATTTCCAGAAGGTTTTGGAACTGGGTGAGTTTGTCTTAAGAAAATTCCCAAGGGCTGGGATGGATGTGGTTTAATCTCTGGGAATCCCTTGACAGGTGGGTGGAGACAGGAAAATTCCTCAACGTATTGGTGAAGAAACTTTGAGGCATCACAACTTATTTTGGGTTTGTGATCTCTTGAACATATTTGGTGAGATCGTGGTAGCCTAAGGGTGGAGGTGGTTTAATCTTCGAGTAGCGCTAATTTTTTATGTCTTGAGATCCTACATTCATGCTTGGAATATGGCACAGGGGTGATTAGCTGAAAGAAAGATTTGGTTCAACCCAATCTATGGTTGGGTGGTACGTGGAAGTCCCTGACTTGGTTGGCTTTTGCATAAATTAATAAGAATTATTTTCCTATTATAAATTATGAGCACTTGTACTTGTTATTATGATGATTTGATGGCTATTATGTCATGGTTACTAATTTGGTTATATGTTGGTTATAAGCATGGATCTATAATGTGATATAGCTATGACTTGTTCAAGATTTGATAAGTATTTAATGGTTAATGAATGCATGGGATAAAAAGTATTATCGCAACTATTGTGAGAGGGAATTAGACCTTCTTGGTGATTCTCAAATAAGTTTCAGACTCCTATGATTACATATGCATTCATGACCTATAGTTTACATGTTCACAATATGTTTTTCATGGTTAGGCTTGGTTAGGTCAAGTTCTTGTTCAAGTTTTGCATGATTAGCATCGTCTAGATGTCATTTATCATTCTGGAAAGTCTCAGATAGTTATGGGCAATGGTCTGGAGGTTGGCCTGGAATTGTGGCTCAAATCTCGAGATGACACCCTCTGAATTCAGGATTTTTGTCTCTAACCGCACTCTTATAGGCTTATGCACGCAGTTTGAGGGTCATAAACATACCCTTGCAAACTTGTGCATGTGATTGTGGGCCCAGGTAATTGAAAAAGTAATATAGCTCAGGGTTTGGTCATGTGGGGTGGTTCTTCAGCCCCTGTATAACCTATAAGCCCTATACGATGTCAGGTTGTGGTAAGAAAGTCTTAGTTGTTGGCCCCACTTCCTTAACTAGATCTAGGAGGTCGGGTCATGTCATAATGACAATTCACTTCACATTTACCCAAAGGACATGTAAAAGAAGGTAAATACGGGGAGGGGGCATTACATATTGGTATTAGAGCATGGTTCAAATACTTGGATTGGATGGGCTAGATGCATGTCATTATGCATTCATTTTCATGGTTATGGTTGTTGTGCATGAGGTCCTTGTATGCAGTTAGTGCTATCATGCATGATGTCGATATGCTAACATGGTTATGTATATATGTATTGTGCTAGCTTGGACTGATTTTGTAGATGAGATAACCTCCTCTGAACTTCACTGAGGTATGTTGATTATGTTTATATTTGTTTTATATGACATGGTATGTTTGCAGGAAGAATAAGAGGATCAGAGATGACTAGAAGAATGGTGGATTACAGTTCACGAGACTCCCTTATAGATTAGATGAGAAACGCATAGTTGAGTACTTTGTTATGAAATCAGCTCGCAAAAAGATAGATGAACACCTTAGAAATAAGCCTCTTCGAGGGGGAAACCTCCTTTACATTACACAAATGAACAATTCTTGGATGCCTCAAATGACAAAACCTCCTTCCTATATATAGGAGTCTAAGGGGTCACAATATAACCAAGACGACCTAACAATAATAATATAAAGGCACAAAAATAATAATAGAGGGGTTCTACGAGGCATAGTAATAATATTATGGGGACAATAGGGGCATGACAATATTAATAAGGGATACAACTAAAATAGTAATGGGGTAATCACTAGTATTATAGGGACCCAACATGCCCCTCTCCTTCAAAAAAGTGTTGTCCTCAATGCTTGAGTAGTTCTGGATGTTTTTATATAAAATTATCATCCTCCCATGTAGAATCTTCAACATATAAGTTCTTCCACTTGATGAGATACTCCAAAATTGATTGATTTCATAGCTATCAAGTTCTTGTTTCTATAACTGCTTCCAATTCCAATATAATTTTTCCTTCCTTGTCAAGTTCTAGCAATATTGTTTGAACTGGGAGCTTGTCACCTATAACCTTATTTAAACATGAAACATGGAAGATTGGGTGTACTCGAGAAGCTGCAGGAAGCTCCAATTTGTATGCCATAGCACCAATCTTTTGCAACACTTGTACGAACCATAATACATTGGTGATAATTTATTATCCTTCTTAGCTTGCTTGAGGGAAATTTGTTTATATGGTTGTAGCCGTAGGAATACCCAGTCACCTACCTCAAAACTTCTTTCATTGTGATGTTGATATGCCTGTTGTTTCATTCTATTCTGCGCCAACACGAGCTTATCTATTAAGAGTTGGAGAACTTGTTGTTGATGCTCGATGTGATGTTCCACTGCTTGAACCTTAGAATTTTCTCTTAAATATGATATGATGGATGGCGGCTGATATTCATAAAGTGCCATAAATGGGGTCATTTTTGCTGCAGTATGGAAGGAAGTGTTATACCACCATTCAACTAGAGGCAACCATTTCACCCATTGTGTCCGTTTATCAGATTCAAAGCAATGAAGATATCCTTCCAAACATTTGTTTACTATATCAGTTTGCCCATCAGATTAAGGATAATAAGATGAGCTATGAGCTAACTGAGTACCAAGACAAGAAAATAATTCTGTCCAAAAATTTCCAGTGAAAATGG
>APFE030483364.1:17853-140563 GCA_000404065.3 Pinus taeda | reverse complement strand
ACAAAATAATTTATTAGATCAAATGAGACCATTGAACAGTTTTCAGACCATGGAATTTATTAGCTAACGACGAAATTAAATAGTTATGGGCAAGGTCGACAAGACGAAATCGAAACATGTTGATCATATTCAAATGTGAACCTAGTCAGTTGCATGTTTCTCACCTCATCTTTGTTTGCCCATTAACAGATTATAAATTTCAGATGCAAAATTTAAACATCTTGTCCTAATGAAAATTCATACATCTTGTGAGTCCACACCAATGTACATGGCTGATCTGAAAATGGGGCACTATAGACTTCTTGTTAGCTTACAAGAATCTCTCCCACTTTAAAAGCTTAAATATTTCCAAGACCTTATAATTAACCAATAGCAGAATTAAAAAGTGCTTGAAAGTAGGTGTATGCTTGTGTTTGTTTTTAAATTGTTTATGTGCTTTAAGTATATTTGCTTGTGCTGATATGAAACATATAACATCAAATAAAGCAGCAAATGCAATGCAGCAATAAGCAAACACACATACAACAATATAATATGGAGTTCACCCTGATATCTTGGGCTACGTCTCCTTGAGCTCTAGTCAACTCAACTAGGCTCTCTAGGATTATGGCATAAATTATTTTACAAGCTCCACGCTCAACTCCATTGGTTTACAACTGAACCTATGGGTTTAGAATACCATCTTGTCCTGCTCACTGTCCTCACTCTACAGATAGATGTAGTTTCCTCTAGACTTGACTCCTTCAGTCAGTGCTTTGAGCTTTCTGAGCTTCTGGCCTCTCTGACTCCCTCAAAATTCTTGCAACTTTATCTGGAATGCCTTCTTCTATCTTCACCACATTCTAGACACCGGTAACAGCTGGATCATTTGATCTCTTTGTTGTTTTGTAGCTTCACTACGACACCATGGCTCTTAGAAGTGTCTTGTGAGCTCTCTGGATCTGGCTCTGGATATCGCTTTGGCTCTGGCTCTGGATCTGGCTCTGGCTCTTGGCTCTGGCTCTTGGCTCTGGCTCTGGCTCTGGCTCTTAGCTCTAGCTCTGGGTCTAGCCCTTGGCTATGGGTCTGGCTCTGGCTCTCTTCTTTTGGCTCTGGCTCTCTCTAAGCTTCTCTCGGCCTTTCCGTGCCTCTGTAGTTCGCTTGACCTCCAAGCGCTCTCAACAACCTTCTGACAACCTTTTTTAGTCCTCCAGCTCCCCTGGTCAATCGTGCTCTCTGTGCTTTTATCATCCAGCGGTTATAGTCCTCCATCATTGAAGAACCCAATTGTTTCCACAAAAGAATCAGTTTCCTATTGCAATGAATCAACGGGCATAGGAAACCCAACCGTTTGACCTTCCTCTTGCAGAAATGGCCACATAATGCAATACACAAGAAAACTGTCGAAAACACATGATTGAGCATTTTACCGGACTTCAAATATTATAGAATCGCATCTATAAACCCATCAGGTCTGCCTTCTATCAGCATATCACATTCACTTAGGCAGGAGGTCAAAACCTAAATATACGGGAAATACAAAGAAAATCTGAATAAACTGGATTTCAAATTTTATGCATTAGTGCTTATATTCCCATCGAGTCTGCCCTTTATTGGCATATTTCAATCGCAAGTCGCAGTGTGCATTGGCCCTGGTATCAAGGTTTTGCCGATATCATCGATTAGCCCATCAAAACATCGGCGTGTCACTAGTGGGCCCCTCGCATCGGCGCTATCGTTGATCCCATATCATCATATCAAAGTGTTATGGCATGGGGGTCTTCCCTTTGCATCCCTTGATTAGCGATCACTAATCGCATCTCGACCATTGATTCATGACCTCTAATCCGACGGCTGATAGTCATTTCAGCACACAATTTGCAAGATGATTAACCGCCCAAAAAAGCAGTTTCCTCTCTCCTCATGCGTGCTATGTGTAAGCCGATATAAGGAATCGGGCAGAGCCCATCGAATACCACTTACTACATGAAGCTTCCCCGAAATACTGCTTATTTCCCTCGTTCCGAAATTCGAAAGGTTCGCTTGTATTATGCATAAATCCCTTGGGTATGCTGAAAGACTTTGCGCCTGTTTTAAGTTGTTCAACCTTAGTTTATTGTGATGCAATAAAGGAATGTGATGCAATGTATTCTAAGGGATTTTATGTTTAAAAACACATTTTCCCTTAAGTCCCATTTATAAGAAATTTCCTCCTTTTCTAGGGATAATGGGCAGTCTTCTTTTCGTGATCACTTCTTCATCCAAAGTCCATTTCATCCCATTTAATTTACAGTAGATTCAAAATGAAAAGATCTATGCAATGGGATTGTTTCCAAGAGAATCCCTTGACTTTCATTTTCCTCTGCGAGGAACATTCATAGACTTAGAAGTCTATGTTAGACCCATTTTGGATCACGCCTTCCCACTAAAAAGATTTTGGTCTCCAAAATACTAATATACCGATCTGAACAGTAAATGAGAGTAACAACACCTTCTTCTTTCAGCCTCCATACACTTGCCTTGCATAGTGCCTTTCAACCAAAGCCTTTGACCACTCTCCTTCCTGGATGTACTGGTCCTCTTGGGAAAAATTGTTTTCCTCCTTAACTTCATGCAGAACTCCTGCTGAGATGGTCATAAAAGGTAGTTTGAACTTCTCTACCTTGATCATTGATCCAAGGTGGCTCAAACAAATGTGAAGTTACATCTGCTTCACAAAATTTTCATTTGTACCTGTTTGACAAGCTATCAACAACAACTGTTAACAACAACTGAAATACAGGCAACAACTGGATGGCCTAAAACTCTTGCTTTAACAAAAGAAATAGATTTTCACATCTTGTGAATTACCTCCATGTCTTTCACCCGCATACAAATGATGGAATAGATACCAAGCCCACAAAACATGCCTTTAAAACAAATGACCTTTCAAGTCAACCATATAGAAAAGATCTCACGGATTCTTTTCAAAAGATGAAACACTTCATCATTATCTCCATCTTGGAGACCAAATCAACTTATCTCAAGTCAATATTAACATTACATGCATGCCAAAGCAATCAAACCTTCAAGTTAATCACACATATATGTTCAAATAAAAGGAAATCATCAACACACCTATGTTAATGCATATCATGCTCATGCATGCATTTCGTCCCTCAACTTCCGCTTAAGGACACTATACTTTCGAAACTGAAATGAATATAATGTTGCAACAACAAAGTGAGTCTCCTACTCAACTTTTCCATTCACCTTCTTAGTAAAATCCTCCAACTTTCATTCCCTTAACAAAGAAATGCAAATAGGTGCAAAAAGATATGCAATCAATGAAACCATTTATTCAAAAGATCCGAATAAGCATCGACAAACATTTTGTAATAGGAAGCATTTCAAAGTTGAGAACCAAACGGAGGTACACCAACATATATATTTCCTTTTTTTTTTCCTCAACAAAAAAAAAACCCTAGGTATTATATTCATCATTTTAAAGCATTTCGCGTACATTTCATTTTCATTTTTCATTCAACAAAATTCATTGTACAAACTCTATAACCTAGAAATCATGGAGGGTTCCAAACCCATGCAAACCAAAAACATTACAGTCCACAGGCTAGACCCTAATCAAATAGTGAGGGCATGAATACCTCAGAGACCACATAAATACATGAAGGAACCAAAACCAAAGGGCATAACTGATTATAGCTAAGAGAAAGCAACAGAGTAATTACAAACAGAACAAACAACGAAGTAAGAAAGAAACCGCTATAGCCACGGAAAGACCCTACACGGGTTTTCGCTAAGCCCGCGAAGAGTCCCAAGGATGAAGCCGTGGAGCAGCATTCCCCTGGAAGGGCTTGCACACCACCACAGAGCAGGCCAGTGGATAGTTAGGGCCACGAAACCAAAACAATAGTGAATAGCCAACTGAAAGGGGAGAGAGGGCTTTTTACCTAGAGGAGGATCATTTTCATGAAGGAGGACGAGAGACGAGACCTACAAGAGAGGGTTTCCACTAGCAGAAGAGCCATGACTGTGTTTTACCTGGTCACCAAGGAGCCAGAGCATTAGAACCACAAAAACAAAGGGTGAAATTGAAATTGGAACGAAAAGATTACATAAGAGCGAGTTTGCCGAGTTGTCCCTTGCAACAGCTAGGCAGAAACCTGTGTTTGTAGAGTTGAACGGTGACCAGACCCAACATCGAACATACAAATTACCACAAAGAGATCAGAAACAAAGCTTGAGCCAAACGATAGAGACAAATAGACTTGTGGGTGGAAAATGACCTGAAACCCTCCAAAAACCAGAGCAGTGAATCGCTACAGAGAATGAGTAGAGGCATGGCACCAACAGACCATAGAGAACCAGCGAAGCACAGCAAACCACCATACAAGACAAGGAAGGCACAATACTTACCAACCATCACAAGAACCATGTGAAAGCATTAAGAACCCATAGAGCCAAACCATAGAAAAGGAGAAATGAATTCCAGACACCCTCGGCGAAAGTGATAACCCATGGTTGCAAGCCCGAGGTCAGTACAGAGGGTGGACAACACACAATAAACCACATTAAAGTCATATACCAAAACCTTGCCACCAAATTTAATTCGAAACCAAAAGAATTAAATGGTCACAACTACATGTCCCTCCACGAGATCGCCACCAATTTTTGGTATCAGAGCAGGTTGTTCCTTTCTCTCAGTAAAGATGGAGGTAGGAAGAAGGGGTCAAGGAAGAGCCATTAGAAGAGTAGCAAATGAAGGGTTACGATATGAAATTAGGAATTTAATTACACGTTTGGTAGTAGTGGAAGTAGGAAAGAGTAGAGATGCGGAAGGTGGGGATGACATTGAGGAGGAAAACATAGGCACGCTAGAGGGGTCAGATGATGAAGGACCATAAATTAAACTATTGAGGTCAGTTTTTCTTGTTAGCATCAAGCCAAGACTAGACCTCTCTAGTTATGATGGTAGTTTGTCCACAAAGGCATTGTTAGACTGGATAAGTGAGCTAGATAAATATTTTGAGTATGAAGAAATTAGCGAAGACAAGAGGATTAGGTTTGTTGTCACCAAATTTAAGGGACATGCAGCACTATGGTGGGACAATGTACAAGAAGAAAGGAGGAGATTGAACAAACCATTGATTAAAAAATGGGATAGGATGGTTGCTGGAATGAAGAGAAAGTTTCTGCCTAAAGATTATCAAATTTCCCTTTATAGACAAGTACAGAACCTGAGGCAGAGAATGATGACCGTCAAGGAATATACTAAAGAATTTTATAAAGTTGACCTGAGAGCTAGTTATGCTGAAGATTCCCTTGAGAAAACAACGAGGTTTGTAAATGGTCTATGGATGGAGATCCTAGATGGAATTAGTATTCTTTCCCCTAAGACCATAGAGGAAGCTTATGAGAGTGCTTTGAAGGCGGAGGAAAAGATTGCTAGGAAACAAAATTCCAGAGGAGGATGCGGTTCTAGTGGAGGTCAGGGACAGACCTTTGGCAAAGGTAGGACTGCCAACAGTAATGAAGAGGGCAGTAGTTCAAAGACTTTGGAATAAAGATAAAGGGAAGGTAACACCAGAGGAGGAAGTTCATACCAGTGAGGAAGAGGTAATGGCAGAGGCAGAGGAAATGCTTATCAGTGCTACAAGTGTCACAAGTAGGGACACAGGTCCTGTGAATATCCTGAAAATGAACAAACTGGGTAGATGGGAGCATATGTCACTCAACCCGATGAACTAGAGGCACCACCATAGGAGGTGTAAAATATGCCAGAAACCTAGGAAGCCTTGGTGTTGAACAAGGTATTATTAAAACCAACTAAGGAAGTAGCTAATCAAACACAGAGAAAAGCATTGTTCCGGACTGTGCGCAAGTCACATGGGAAATGCTGCAAATTAATTATAGATAGTGGAAGTACTGATAATCTAGTAGCTACTGAAATGGTGGGAAAACTGGGTTTGAAGAAGTTAAAGCACCCAACTCCATATAGGATGTCTTGGTTACAGAAAGGTCACCAACTACTGGTCGATGAGCAGTGTGAAGTAGAGTTTCATATTGGCAAGTATAAGGACAAGGTGACTTGTGATATCATGCCTATGGATGTGTGCCAAATTTTGTTTGACATACCATGGCAATATGATAGGAAGGTCGTCCATGATGGGGCAACAAATTGTTACAATTTGTTAAATATGGGATAAAGCATATGTTAGTGCCCATGAAGGAAGAGGATGTTGTAGAAACCAGTGGGACAAAAGCACTACTGTAAGGCAGAAAAGAGTTTTTGTGATAGATGGAGGATGATGAAGTGAAGTATGCAGTTGTGCGAAGGCCAAAACCAATTTTGATCCATACTGAAGTCACTAACTTACCTAAAGAGATACAGGACATGATGTAAGAATTTAGTGAATTGTGGTAGACAATCTACCAGACAAATTACCACTGAAGGAGAGCATTAGTCACCATCTTGATTTTATTCTAGGAGCCAGTTTGCCAAACAAGGCTGCCTACCAGATGAGTCTGAAGGAGAATGAAGAAATCCAGAAGCAAGTGCAGGAGTTGTTGGATAAAGGACTGATTCAGGAGAGTTTAAGCCCTTGTGCAGTTCCAACCATTTTAGCTCCCAAGAAAGGAGGTGAGTGGCAAATGTGGACAGATTCCCAGGCCATTAAAAAGATCACTATCAGGTACAAATTCCCTTACCACAGATGGATGATATGATGGATTGTTTGAGTGGCGCAACGTACATTTCAAGGATAGACCTGAAAAGTGACTACCACCAAATCAGAATTCGAGAAGGTGACGAGTGGAAGATAGCTTTCAAGACTAATGAAGGCTTGTACAAATGGCTAGTTATGCCATTTGGATTGAGTAATGCCCCCAGCATGTTCATGTGGGTTATGAATGAGATGCTGAAGGAATTCATTGGAAAATTTGGGATTGTATATCTAGATGATATACTTATATTCAGCAAGATGAAGGAAGAGCATTTTTGACACATGAGGTATGTATTGGAAAAATTGCAACATAATAAATTACTGATAAATTTGAAGAAATGTTCTTTTTTCAAGAAAGAGTTAATTTATTTGGGATTTGTGATTTCCGAGAATGAACTAAAAATGGATCCCGAAAAGGTTGCACCCATAATTAGCTGGTCGTCTCCCAAAAGTTTGTTTGAGGTACAGAGTTTTCATGGGTTGGTGATTTTTTATTGGAAATTTATTAAAACTTTAAGCAGGATTTGTGCACCCATGGTGGACACCATTAAGAAGGCAAATCAACCTTTCCATTGGATAAAAATGGTAGAGAAAAGTTTTCAGCTGCTCAAAAGGAAAATTACTGAGAAACCAATTTTGACATTACCAAACTTTAATAAACTTTTTCAAGTTCGTTGTGATGCTGGTGGGACAGCCATTGGTGCAGTAATTAGCCAAGAGGACAAGCTAGTAGCCTATTTTAGTGGGAAACTAAATTAAAGTAGGTAGAAGTACATGTCTTATGACAAGGAATTTTATGCAGTGTTTCAAGCACTAAAGCATTGGAGACATTATCTGTTGTCCAATGAATTTGTCTTATTTTCAGACAACTCTATGTTGCAGTATATTATGCAGCAGCATAAGTTGAACCATAAACATGCGAAGTGGGTGGAATACCTGCAGAGTTTTATGTTTGTGTTGAAACACATCAACGGTTAGGCCAACAAAGTGGCAGATGAGTTAAGAAGGAGGAATTTGATCCTACAAGAAAGTACAATACAAGTATTAGGATTTGACCATCTTAAGGACTTGTATGAGGTAGATGCAGATTTTAAGGAAGCTTATGAAGCTTGCAAAAATCCATTGTTGAGAGATAACAATTCATGGCTAGACTATAATATGCAGGAAGGGTTACTGTTCAAAGGAGGGAAGTTGTGTATCCCGGAATGTTCTATGAGAGAGAACTTAATCTAGGAAAAGCATATTGGAGGTTTAACCGGGCATTTTCGCATAGACAAGACCTTGGATCAGTTGAGCCACTTTTACTATTGGCCGAAGATGCACAAAGATGTATAAAGGTTTGTGACAAGATGAAAAGTGTGTCAGCTTGCAAAGTGACATAGCCAGAACACAGGGTTGTATACGCCCTTATCTATTCCAAACAAACCATGGGACTTAGTTAGTTTAGACTTTGTCTTAGGTCTGTCGAGGACACAATGGGGATTCAATTCCATCACGGTGGTGGTGGATCGTTTCAAAAAAATGGCACATTTCATTCCATGCTGGAAAACCAATGACACCACACATGTAGTACATTTTTTCTTCATAAATATAGTTAGATTACATGGCTTGTCAAGTCTATTGTTTCAGACCGAGACGTTAAGTTTACAGGACATTTTTGGTGAACCTTATGGAAAAAATTAGACACCAAACTAAACTTCAGCTTAGCTTATCATCCGCAGACCGATGGTCAAACCGAAGTGGTGAACCGAAGTTTGGGAAATTTATTGAGGAGTTTGGTTGGAGAAAATTCTCAATAGTGGGATCGTGTGCATGCACAAGTGGAATTTTCTTATAACGATTCGCGCAACTGAAGCACGGGAAGTAGTCCTTTCAAGATCCTATACAGAATGCACCCATGTGGAGTACATGAGTTATGAGATTTGGGTCAGTTGGAGGACAGGAGTGTTGATGGTGAAGATTTTGTAAAGTAAATTAGTGATCTTCATGAACAAGTGAAATTAAAATTACAAGACAACAGCCAAAGATACAAATAGAAAGCAGATTTGAAAAGGAAGGAGGTACAATTCAACGTAGGATACCTGTTATTAGCACACCTACACAAGGAGAGGTTTCCTAAAGGTGAATACAACAAGTTGAAATGGAAAAAAATTGGGCTTTGCAGGATTCTTCAGAAGTTTTCTGTGAATGCTTATGAATTGTAGTTACCCCCAGGTATTGGAATTTCACCCATTTTCAATGTGGCATATCTATACCCCTACATTGCGGTAGATGAAGAAGACAGTTCGGAAAGACAAACACGGGACACCCAAAATGAGAATGGTTCGTGGATTAAGAAAATTCCCCCAATGAAGCCTCTAGAAATCAAACAGATCCTAGACACACAGGTGGCCAGACGGACTCGAAGGAAAGAATATTTGTAGTACCTAGTCAAGTGGGAGGGTCATCCTATTGAAGATAGTTCTTGGTTAGATGTTGTTCAGATTCAAAGCATTGGGTACTCTATTGAAGAGCTCATGGACAGGAGACAAGAGTTTAATTTACCCTAGGAGCCTAATGCAGGAGCATCCGAGTGAAGAGGCAACAACTGGGAAATGTTTTCAATTTATTTTATTTTGCTAGACAGAGAGGAAAACACTTTTAGTTTCTGTTTCATTTTGTTTCATTTAAAATTAAGGCTAACCCAACCATTGTTAGTTTTTCAAATTAGGCAAGCAGATCAAGATAGGATTAGTTAGGAACTTGTTTGAAGAAATTGTGAAACAACTGAAAAGTAACTGAGGAACAGTTCCTCAACTGTAAAGAATTGCTAATAATGCATTGAAAAGGAAAAACCAGAGAGAATGGAAGGGTTGTCATCCAAAGAAGAGAGAGAGCCCAGAAGTTGTAATTTATAATTATTTGAATCTCTATAGTAGCAAACAATTCAAAATATGTCATTAAGGAAGTAGATTAATTTTTATTATATTCCTGGTGCATAGATGTTTCAAGTATCAAAATGAAAGCAAGACAGTGAAAACATTTATTCAAAAGATCTGAATAAGCATCGACAAGCATTTTGTAATAGGAAGCATTTCAAAACCGAGAAACAAACATAGGTACACCGGCATATATATTTCCTTTTTTTTCCTAAAAAAAAAAAACCAGGTACTATTATATTCAGCATTTTAATGCATTTCATGTACATTTCATTTTCATTTTTCATTCAACAAAATTCACTGTACATACTCTATAACCTAGAAATTGTGGAGGGTTCCAAACCCATCAAAACTGAAAACATTATAGTGCATAAGCTAGACTCTAATCAAATAGCGAGGGCATGAACACCTCGAAGACCACATACAGACATGAAAGAACCAATACCCCAAGGGCATAACTGATTGCAGACAAGAGCAAGCGACAGAGCAATTACAGATAGAACAAGCAACAAAGCAAGCAAGAAACCACTATAGCCACGGAAAGACCCTACCCGGGTTTTCCCTAGCCTGCGAACAGTCCCAAGGATGAAGTCTTGGAGCAGCATTCCCCTGGAAGGTCATGCACACCACCACAGAGCAGGGCAGCGGTTAGTTAGGGCCACAAAACAAACAACAGCGAATAGACAACTGAAAGATGAGCGAGGGTTTTTTACCTAGAGGAGGATCGATTTTGCGATGGAGGACAAGAGTCGAGACCCGCAATAGATGGTTTCCACCAGCAGAAGAGCCATGACTGCATTATGCCTGCTCACCAATAGGCCAGAGTGTTAGAACCCCAAAAACAAAGGGTGATTTCGCCAAGTCGTCCCATGCAGCAGCTAGGCAGGAATCTGTGTTTGCAGAGCTGAACTGTCACTAGACCCAACATTGAACATACAAATCACCACAAACAGAGCAGAAACGAAGCTTGAGCCAAATGACAGAGACAAATAGACTTGCAGGTGGAAAATTACCTGAAACCCTCCAAAAACCAGAGCAATGAATCGCTACAGAGAACAAGCAAAGGCATGGCACCAACAGACCATAGAGAACTAGCAAAGCACAACAAACCACCATACGGGACAAGCAAGGCACAATACTTACCAACCATCGCAAGAACTAGGTGAAAGCACTGACCACCCACAGAGGCAAACCATAGCAATGGAGAAATGAATTCCAAACACCGTCGACGAAAGTGATAACCCGTGGTTGCAAGCCCGAGGTCAATACAGAGGGCGGACAACACACAATAAACCACATTAAAATCATATACCAAAACCTTGCCACCAAATTTAGTTCGAAACCAAAAGAATTAAATGGTCACAACTACGTGTCCCTCTTCGAGATCGACACCAGGTCTCCTCGCATCCTGTTGATGGGATGGAACCCCACTAAAACCTATGAACCAATCCCAATCTCCCAATGGAGATTTTCCAATAGCCATTATTTTTACTTCATAAATCTATTCCAAATGTATGAGTCGTTACATTTTGGAAATTGACCAAGCCTAAACCATGTTAAGGAAGACATATTGTTAGTATATTTTTCCTTTAAAATGACCTACCAAATGCCACATCCAAATATCGATCTCCAGAAACTCTATCTGTAGAGCCAACCCGAAAATATTGATATCTTTTAATCCTCATCCACCATAATCTTTCAGTTTTGTAATATCATCCAACTATGAAAAATGATTTTTTTTCCCACCCTCTGCCCTAGACGAAATGAAATTCGCGATAATGGTTTTGTTTTATGGATAATTTGGCTGTACAAGAAGAAATGCATCAAATAAACTAAAATGCTTTGTAGCACTAACTTTACAATAATTAATCTGCAATCCATAGTTAGCCATCTGTGAACCCAGTGAGATACCCTGCATTCAAATTTGTTAATAAAGAATTGTTAGTACATAATCAATAGTTGTTTGGCTTCATTTGAAACCAAAGTAGTAGAAACCTTCTTCAAGAGTGTTTAATCCCACAACAAACATGTTTATGCAATCTCTGCAAGAATGTCTCATTTGTCGAAGCAATGTAATTGTGTCGGAGCACGGCAAATACCACTCTGTTGCACCTAAGAAGTTGACAGACCACTTCCATGTAATTGTGTCGGAGCACGGCAAATACACTCTGTTGCACCTAAGAAGTTGACAAATGCATACTCAATCGAGAAATGGAAGCACTGTCGTACATCAACGATCGTTTGATAGCGCTATAATTAAAATGGAATAACATCGACCACGTGATTAGTGAATTTATAGAGATAGATACGTGCACATGAAATGAAATGTTAGTCATCGTCCAAATATTCAAACAAAACTTTCAGACTTAATTCCCCACGTAACTAGAAATATTCACAACTTTCAGTTGAACCTCGCCACCTAAATATTTGAATGGCATAATTTTCAATGGCGAGACCTTCACATGCGAGTTTTGATTGATGCAATTGCCTTAGTGCGTAGGTTAATGGTAAGGGTGGGTACGAGTTTCACATTTCAAATATAAAAAAGTAGTCAGACCTATGACAATTGAATCCATTCAAAACTATTAAATTCGAATTATTAATAGTTCATACTTTTTAAATTTAAATTGATAATTATTTTGAATGAAAAAAAAGACCACTAAACTTTACCATTTTGACGAGATGTAGTCTATTCCATGCATATATTATAACATAAAAGTACCATTCTTTATCATCTTCTTAGAGAGGTAAGAGCCAAGCCATTGAGAGGATTAAAAGTAAGAGTGAAACCCATGTGAGAGGTAATTAAATTCGAATTATTAATAGTTTATACTTATTAAATTTAAATTGATAATTATTTTGAATGAAAAAAAAAACACACTAAACTTTACCATTTTGACGAGATGTAGTTTATTCCATCCATATATTATAACATAAAAGTACCATTCTTTATTATCTTCTTAGAGAGGTAAGAGCCAAGCCATTGAGAGGATTAAAAGTAAGAGTGAAACCTATGCGAGAGGTAATTAGTATGAGCTTATTTTTTATCATTGTTGAAATTAATAGAGAAATTTAGTATTTTCTATGTATTTAGTTGTTAGAATTAGAAACAGTATTTATGCGCAAGATCCTATTATTTAGGGAATGGTTCAAACCACCCAACTAGTGTATGATTTTATATGTACGAGATTTTCATTGAATGAGTAGTAAGTTGAGTGCTTGAGCATTCTCTAGCTGACTCACCTGGAGAGCCTATTGAATTTATCTCATACTCCCCCTCTCCTTGATTTTAACAATCATATTCTTAAAGAGGTAAGAGCCAAGCCATTGAGAGAGGATTAAAAAGTAAGAGTGAAACCCATGAGAGAGCTAATTAATATGAGCTTACAACACAACAAAATTAGTTGCAGGTTGTAAAAGCATCCTTTTTAACAATTTAATTTTCTTTTAATATCATTTTAATGTACTATTTGTAAATTTGTTAAAAAACAATAATTTAAAACATTGATTATCTACGAGTTTTGAACCAATAACTTTAACATGATTTTAATATTAGGGAGTTTCTAAATAATAAGCACATTTATTCAAAACTCGTGTGTCGAAGGTTTCAAAAATATTTACAATATATATTTATTTCTAGAGAGCTTAGACAACATGATGACTAATTATCAAAATTTACACACTAAAAATCCTAGATACATCATTCTATTTTTCATGGATAGAATGTTACAAAAAAAATTCAAGATATCTTTTTTTTTTATTGTTTTTTAAGACACACATATGTTTATCTACATTCTTTAATATCAATAATAATGTGTTTTTTAATATTATACTTTGTCGTTTTAAAGTACTACATAATAACTAGCTAGGCTTAAAATTAGTGAAGAAGATTAGGATAGGTTGGTCTAGTTAAAGAATTCAACCTTAAGGTAATTCATTGTCAAGATAGGATATTGGGCACAATTTGAATCAACATTCACAAGAGATATTGCAAGGTGGTGTAAAACTCTATGGAAGCATAATGAGATTATGAAGTGCAAGTTAGCCTTATGGCTAACACTATCCAATACGATGTTTATGTGGATAATGGTTTAAAGTGAGGTTGGATTAGACCTAATTGACTATCCAATAAGATGCTTATGTGGGATAATGGTTTAAAGCGAGGTTGGATCAGACCTAATTAGTGTCCCTGTGTAGAAACATCGGTAAATCAATCTCTTATCTTTTTATCTCTTGTTCATATACTCGATAGATCTGGATAATGATAAAATCTAAGTTCAACCCTTCATCTTCCACTTGGGACAAGGTATCCCTTGAAGACTATTATTAAGAATGGATTATAGATCCATCGACTATGTCCTATCCAACATTGTTGATTGTTATGATACATTCTATATGGTGGGAAAGAAATTCAACAACATTTCAAGATAAAATTATCTCAGTTGAGGTTGTAATGGTAGTCATCATTTCCACTACTAGTGCATACACAATGGAAGCCAAACATAGCCAAGAATTCCAAGGATACCTCCTCTGAAAGAAACTAATCATGGGGATTTTTTAACGATGAAATTTAAGGACATCCACTGATATGCAAGGTTGGTACTGTATTATTTTTAAATGAACATCAGGTAAAGCACATTCAATTTTCTCCTAGGAAGGGCACCAAAAATAAAGTTGAATTCTCATCCCTTCAGGCATTACTGGTCATTGCAAATTAGTTTGAAGTAAAAAAAACTACAAATGTTTGGAGACTCACAACTTGTACTTAATTAAATGCATGACAAGGTAAGTATCATTAGTCTTCACCTCTACCATATCACTCAAGAAATCAAAGTTGAGGCATGCAAATTGAAATGGTTGAAAACAAAACATAACCTTAGAGAGCTTAACAATGAGACAAATCATCTTTCAAAGGAAGCTCCGCATGTTCGACCTGGAGCCTTGGAAATTATTAAGTCCTCAAATGACAAGGTTTTGGAGGAAATTATAGGCATACAATTTTAATTTTTGGAAATGATTTTTTCTTTCTTCTATTTCAAAAAAATGTTAATGATAATAGAAGGAAGAGAATAAAAAGAATGCCTTCATAACTATGTTTTTTGTTTTTTATATAACTAAAACTATACTTCTTTGAACAAACTCATTGGATTTTCAAAATATATATTTTCACTTATAAAAATATTCTTTCTAAAAAAAGAAAAAAGAAAAAACCATTTAATATCTACCAATTTAATAAAATATACTTATTTTATAGTCTTAAAAATATTTAAAAATCACAATAATTGTGATTTCCATTTCAACCTATATTTGATATTAAACAGGAAAAAATCCAACCCTTTAAGATAAACAATTATATAAAAAATTATATCATTAAAAATTATAACTATACTCTAAAAAAATTCATCCTTACTCCTTTGAACAAGAAAAATCTTTCCCAACAAAGGAGCAAGAAAATAAGTAATTAAAAGGAACGTAATATTCAATTAAACAACATTTTATTGGCTCCAAAAAATATTTCCCCACAGATAATCAAGAAAATAAGTAATTAAAAAGAACTTAACATTCAATTAGACAATATAGAACCTTTAATGAAAACAACTATAAAAAAATATTATGCCATTAAAAATGTAATTACAACTAGACTCACCCTTACTCCGTTGATTTTTCTAGGGGTTGACCTAAGAAAAATATTTCCATTAAAATGAACACGAAAATAAGTAATGAATAGGAAACAAGTTCTAAATAACAAGAAGTATACCAAAATGGAAATGGGAGTCAAACATGAGCATGTAAGTGGATGCAAGTGGGTTTCTAAACATTTTACAAGCATTTTGTTAATCATTACTATGGTAGAGAATGTATTACCTAGTAACTATTTTTTATATTATAATTTTTATTTTTTAAGTAAATAATAATTTTATATTTTTATATCTTTTGGGTTATTTCAAGATTTATTTGCTAAAAAATAAGAAAGCAACAAATTACTCTTATTAAAGTTAATCACATTTGCAAGTGTAGTTCATAAGGGGTTTTATTTGGTTAACAATGGTTTTATTAAGTTTATTCATAAAATAGGATTTAATATGGTAGAAAATAAAGTTATAGTTTAGATACTCAGAAGGAGTATTAGTGATTTATATTTATTGCGGTATAAAAAGAGTTCATTAGTAAAAAGAAAGGGTATTTTTTAGTGAAGTATTTATCCATTTCTAGGGAAATTAATCGTATTTTTTGTTAGGATATTTAGTCACTTAGGATTTAATTAACTTCAATTTTGTTTAATGTGTTTAATAAGTAAAGTTTGTTTTTTTATTATGGATTAGTTGCATTGTAATATGATAATCAAGATATGTTCTACACATATAGTGATGCTACCACTCTTATTCTCCTCGATAGCAATGGCTATTAATATGTGGCTTAACACCCATTGGTCTATAACCTCTATTGAAATAATATGAAGACTCATGACTTCAAATAAATTATTAAAACTATTTATGTAAAATAATTTCCTTGAAATTATGTTATTTAAACAATTTTTTATATATGTGCAAGAACTATTTTATATAAAATATTTTCTTTTAAATTTTGGTACTTAAATTATATATATAAATTTTAACAACATTTTTAAATATCAAATAAAAGTACGTGCCTCTTTAAAATACCATTGTTTAAGTGAAAATTTAAAATTTAATAGATTGTTGGGAAGGTTAATAGTTTCATATAGTTAAATTATATTTTGTTTTTCGAGGGATATCGTACTTTGTTATGTGGCATTGTTAATTATATTTAAGTTCACATTTTATTATGTATCAAGATGTATCATGGAATTTTGTAACAAAATAATTTATTAGATCAAATGAGACCATTGAACAGTTTTCAAACCATGGAATTTATTAGCTAACGACGAAATTAAATAGTTATGGGCAAGGTCGACAAGATGAAATAGAAACATGTTGATCATATTCAAATGTGAACCTAGTCAGTTGCATGTTTCTCACCTCATCTTTGTTTGCCCATTAACAGATTATAAATTTCAGATGCAAAATTCAAACATCTTGTCCTAATGAAAATTCATACATCTTGTGAGTCCACACCAATGTACATGGCTGATCTGAAAATGGGGCACTATAGGCTTCTTGTTAGCTTGCAAGAATCTCTCCCACTGTCAAAGCTTAAATATTTCCAAGACCTTATGATTAACCAATAGCGGAATTAAAAAGTGCTTGAAAGTAGGTGTATGATTGTGTTTGTTTTTAAATTGTTTATGCGCTTTAAGTATATTTGCTTGTGCTAATATGAAACATATAACAACAAATAAAGCAGCAAATGCAATGCAGCAATAAGCAAACACACATAACAACAATATAATATAAAGTTCACCCTGATATCTTGGGCTACGTCTCCTTGAGCTCTAGTCAACTCAACTAGGCTCTCTAGGATTATGGCATAAATTATTTTACAAGCTCCACGCTCAACTCCAATGGTTTACAACTGAACCTATGGGTTTAGAATACCATCTTGTCCTGCTGCTTGTCCTCACTCTACAGATAGATCTAGTTTCCTCTAGACTTGACTCCTTCAGTCAGTGCTCTGAGCTTCTTGAGCTTCTGGCCTCTCTAACTCCCTCAGAATTCTTGCAACTTTCTCTGGAATACCTTCTTCTGTCTTCACCACATTCTAGACACCTGTAACATCTGGATCATTTGATCTCTTTGCTGTTTTGTAGCTTCACTACGACACCATGGCTCTTAGAAGTGTGTTGTGAGCTCTCTGGATCTGGCTCTGGATATCGCTCTGGCTCTGGCTCTGGATCTCGCTCTGGGTCTTGCTCTGGCTCTTGGCTCTGGCTTTGGCTCTGGCTCTTAGCTCTAGCTCTGGGTCTGGCCCTTAGCTCTAGCTCTGGCTCCGGCTCTCTGGTTTTGGCTCTGGCTCTCTTTAAGCTTCTCTCGGCCTTTGCGTGCCTTTGTAGTTCGCTTGACCTCCAAGCTCTCTCAGCAACCTTCTGACGATCTTTTTTAGTCCTCCAGCTCCCCTAGTCAATCGTGCTCTCTGTGCTTTTATCATCCAATGGTTACAGTCCTCCATCATTGAAGAACCCAATTGTTTCCACAAAAGAATCAGTTTCCTATTGCAATGAATCAGCGGGCATAGGAAACCCAACCATTTGACCTTCCTCTTGCAGAAATGGCTACATAATGCAATACACAAGAAAACTATCGAAAACACATGATTGAGCATTTTACCGGACTTCAAATATTATAGAATCGCATCTATAAACCCATAAGGTCTGCCTTCTATCAGCATATCACATTCTCTTAGGCAGGAGGTCAAAACCTAAATATACGGGAAATACAAAGAAAATCTGAATAAACTGGATTTCAAATTTTATGCATTCGCGCTTATATTCCCATCGAGTTTGCCCTTTATTGGCATATTGCAATCGCAAGTCGCAGTGTGCATTGGCCCTGGTATCAGGGCTTTGCCGATATCATCGATCAGCCCATCAAAACATCGGCGTGTCACTATTGGCCCCCTCGCATCGGCGCTATCGCTGATCCCATTATCATCATATCAAAGTGTTATGGCCTGGGGGTCTTCCCTTTGCATCCCTTGATTAGCGATCACCGATCGCATCTCGACCATTGATTCATGACCTCTAATCCGACGGCTGATAGTCATTTCAGCGCACGATTTGCAAGATGATTAACCGCCCAAAAAAGCAGTTTCCTCTCTCCTCATGCGTGCTATGTGTAAGCCAATATAAGGAATTAGGCAGAGCCCATCCAATACCACTTACTACTTGAAGCTTTCCCGAAATACTGCTTACTTCCCTCGTTCCGAAACTCAAAAGGTTCGCTTGTATTATTCATAAATCCCTTGGGTATGCTGAAAGCCTTTGCGCCTGTTTTAAGTCATTCAACCTTAGTTTATTGTGATGCAATAAAGGAATGTGATGCAATGGATTCTAAGCGATTTTATGTTTAAAAACACATTTTCCTTTAAGTCCCATTTATAAGAAATTTCCTCCTTTTCTAAGGATAATGGGCAATCTTCTTTTCGTGATCACTTCTTCATCCAAAGTCCATTCCATCCCATTTAAGTTGCAGTAGATTCAAAATGAAAAGATCTATGCAATGGGACTGTTTCCAAGAGAAGCCCTTGACTTTCATTTTCCTCTGCGAGGAACATTCATAGACTTAGAAGTCTATGTTAGACCCATTTTGGATCACGCCTTCCCACTAAAAAGCTTTTGGTCTCTAAAAGACTAATCTACTGATCTGAACAGTAAATGAGAGTAACAACACCTTCTTCTTTCAGCCTCCATACACTTGCCTTGCATAGTGCCTTTCAACCAAAGCCTTTGACCACTCTCCTTCCTGGATGTACTGGTCCTCTTGGGAAAAATCATTTTCCTCCTTAACTTCATGCAGAACTCCTGCTGAGATGGTCATAAAAGGTAGTTTGAACTTCTCTAGCTTGATCATTTACCCAAGGTGGCTCAAACAAATGTGAAGTTACGTTTGCTTCACAAAATTTTCATTTGTACCTGTTTGACAAGCTATCAACAACAACTGTTAACAACAACAGAAATACAGGCAACAACTGGATGGCCTAAAACTCTTGCTTCAACAAAAGAAATAGATTTTCACATCTTGTGAATTACCTCCATGTCTTACACCTGCATACAAATGATGGAATAGATACCAAACCCACAAAACATGACTTTAAAACAAATGACCCTTCAAGTCAAGCATGTAGAAAAGATCTCACGGATTCTTTTCAAAAGATGAAACACTTCATCATTATCTCCATCTTGGAGACCAAATCAACTTATCTCAAGTCAATATTAACATTACATGCATGCCAAAGCAATCAAACCTTCAAGTTAATCACACATACATGTTCAAATACAAGGAAATCATGAACACACCTATGTTAATGCATACCATGCTCATGCATGCATTTCATCCCTCAACTTCCGCTTAAGCACACTATAATTTCGAAACTGAAATGAATATAATGTTGTAACAACAAAGTGAGTCTCCTACTCAACGTTTCCATTCACCTTCTTAGTAAAATCCTCCAACTTGCATTCCCTTAACAAAGAAATGCAAATAGATGCAAAAAGATATGCAATCAATGAAACCATTTATTCAAAAGATCAGAATAAGCATCGACAAACATTTTGTAACAGGAAGCATTTCAAAGTTGAGAACCAAACGGAGGTACACCAACATATATATTTCCTTTTCTTTTTCCTCAACAAAAAAAACCTAGGTACTATTATATTCATCATTTTAAAGCATTTCGCGTACATTTCATTTTCATTTTTCATTCAACAAAATTCATTGTACAAACTCTATAACCTGGAAATCGTGGAGGGTTCCAAACCCATGCAAACCAAAAACATTACAGTCCACAGGCTAGACCCTAATCAAACAGTGAGGGCATGAATACCTCGGAGACCACATAAAGACATGAAGGAACCAAAACCCAAGGGCATAACTGATTATAGCTAAGAGCAAGCAACAGAGTAATTGCAAGTATAACAAACAACGAAGTAAGAAAGAAACCGCTACAACCACGGAAAGACCCTACACCGGTTTTCCCTAAGCCCGTGAAGAGTCCCAAGGATGAAGCCGTGGAGCAGCATTCCCATGGAAGGGCTTGCACACCACCACAGAGCAGGCCAGTGGATAGTTAGGGCCACGAAACCAAAACAACAGTGAATAGCCAACTGAAAGGGGAGTGAGGGCTTTTTACCTAGAGGAGGATCATTTTCATGAAGGAGGACGAGAGACGAGACCTGCAAGAGAGGGTTTCCACTAGCAGAAGAGCCATGACCATGTTTTGCCTGCTCACCAAGGAGCCAGAGCATTAGAACCCCAAAAACAAAGGGTGAAATTGAAATTGGAACGAAAAGATTACCTAAGAGCGAGTTTGCCGAGTTGTCCCTTGCAACAGCTAGGCAAGAACCTGTGTTTGTAGAGTTGAACGGTGACCAAACCCAACATCGAACATACAAATTACCACAAAGAGAGCAGAAACAAAGCTTGAGCCAAACGATAGAGACAAATAGACTTGTGGGTGGAAAATGACTTGAAACCCTCCAAAAACTAGAGCAGTGAATCGCTATAGAGAATGAGTAGAGGCATGGCACCAACAGACCATAGAGAACTAGCGAAGCACATCAAACCACCATACAAGACAAGGAAGGCACAATACTTACCAACCATCACAAGAACCATGTACAAGCATTAAGAACCCATAGAGCCAAACCATAGCAAAGGAGAAATGAATTCCAGACACCCTCAGCGAAAGTGATAACCCATGGTTGCAAGCCCGAGGTCAGTACAGAGGGTGGACAAAACACAATAAACCACATTAAAGTCATATACCAAAACCTTGCCACCAAATTTAATTCGAAACCAAAAGAATTAAACGGTCACAACTACATGTCCCTCCACGAGATCGCCACCAATTTTTGGTATCAGAGCAGGTTGTTCCTTTCTCTCAGTAAAGATCGAGGTAGGAAGAAGGGGTCAAGGAAGAGCCATTAGAAGAGTAGCAAATGAAGGGTTACGATATGAAATTAGGAATTTAATTACACGTTTGGTAGTAGTGGAAGTAGGAAAGAGTAGAGATGCGGAAGGTGGGGATGACAGTGAGGAGGAAAACATAGGCACGCTGGAGGGGTCAAATGACGAAGGACCATAAATTAAACTATTGAGGTCAATTTTTCTTGTTAGCATCAAGCCAAGACTAGACCTCTCTAGTTATGATGGTAGTTTGTCGACAGAGGCATTGTTAGACTCGATAAGTGAGCTAGATAAATATTTTGAGTATGAAGAAATCAGCGAAGACAAGAGGATTAGGTTTGTTGTCACCAAATTTAAGGGAAATGCAGCACTATGGTGGGAAAGTGTACAAGCAGAAAGGAGGAGATTGAACAAACCATTGATTAAAAAATGGGATAGGATGCTTGCTGGAATGAAGAGAAAGTTTCTGCCTAAAGATTATCAAATTTCCCTTTATAGACAAGTACAGAACCTGAGGCAGAGAATGATGATCGTGAAGGAATATACTAAAGAATTTTATAAAGTTGACCTGAGAGCTAGTTATGCTGAAGATGCCCTTGAGAAAACAACGAGGTTTGTAAATGGTCTATGGATGGAGATCCTAGATGGAATTAGTATTCTTTCCCCTAAGACCATAAAGGAATCTTATCAGAGTGCTTTGAAGGCAGAGGAAAGGATTGCTAGGAAACAAAATTCCAGAGGAGGATGCAGTTCTAGTGGAGGTCGGGGACAGACCTTTGGCAAAGGTAGGACTGCCAACAATAATGAAGAGGGCAATAGTTCAAATACTTCGGAATAAAGTGAAAGGGAAGGTAACACCAGAGGAGGAAGGTCATACCAGTGAGGAAGAGGTAATGGAAGAGGTAGAGGAAATGCCTATCAGTGTTACAAGTGTCACAAGTAGGGACACAGGTCCTGTGAATATCCTGAAAATGAACAAACTGGGTAGATGGGAGCATATGTCACTCAACCCGATGAACTAGAGGCACCACCACAGGAGGTGGAAAATATGCCAGAAACCGAGGAAGCCTTGGTGTTGAACAAGGTATTATTAAAACCAGCTAAGGAAGTAGCTAATCAAACATAGAGAAAAGAATTGTTACTGTGCGCAAGTCGCATTGGAAATGCTGCAAATTAATTATAGATAGTGGAAGTACTGATAATCTAGTAGCTACTGAAATGGTGGGAAAACTGGGTTTGAAGAAGTTAAAGCACCCAACTCCATATAGGATGTCTTGGTTACAAAAAGGTCACCAACTACTGGTCGATGAGCAGTGTGAAGTAGAGTTTCATATTGGCAAGTATAAGGACAAGGTGACTTGCGATATCATGCCTATGGATGTGTGCCAAATTTTGTTCGACATACCATGGCAATATGATAGGAAGGTCGTCCATGATGGGGAAAAAAATTGTTACAATTTGTTAAATATGGGATAAAGCACAGGTTAGTGCCCATGAAGGAAGAGGATGTTGTAGAAACCAGTGGGACAAAAGCACTACTGTTAGGCAGAAAAGAGCTTTTGCGATAGATGGAGGATGATGAAGTGAAGTATGCAGTTGTGCGAAGGCCAAAACCAATATTGATCCATACTGAAGTCACTAACTTACCTAAAGAGATACAGGACATGATGTAAGAATTTAGTGATATTATGGTAGACAATCTACCACACAAATTACCACCGAAGGAGAGCATTAGTCACCATCTTGATTTTATTCTAGGAGCCAGTTTGCCAAACAAGGCTGCCTACCAGATGAGTCCGAAGGAAAATGAAGAAATCCAAAAGCAAGTGCAGGAGTTGTTGGATAAAGGACTGATTCAGGAGAGTTTAAGCCCTTGTGCAGTTCCAACCATTTTAGCTCCCAAGAAAGGAGGTGAGTGGCAAATGTGGACAGATTCCCAGCCCATTAAAAATATCACTATCAGGTACAAATTCCCTTACCACAGATGGATGATATGATGGATTGTTTGAGTGGCGCAACGTACATTTCAAAGATAGACCTGAAAAGCGACTACCACCAAATCAGAATTCGAGAAGGTGACGAGTGGAAGATAGCTTTCAAGACTAATGAAGCCTTGTACAAATGGCTAGTTATGCCATTTGGATTGAGCAATGCCCCCAGCATGTTCATGTGGTTGATGAATGAGATGCTGAAGGAATTCATTGGAAAATTTTGGATTGTATATCTAGATGATATACTTATATTCAGCAAGATCAAGGAAGAGCATTTTTGACACATGAGGTATGTATTGGAAAAATTGCAACAGAATAAATTACTGATAAATTTGAAGAAATGTTCTTTTTTCAAGAAAGAGTTAATTTATTTGGGATTTGTGATTTCCGAGAATGAACTAAAAATGGATCCCAAAAATGTTGCACCCATAGTTAGTTGGTCGTCTCCCAAAAGTTTGTTTGAGGTATAGAGTTTTCATGGATTGGTGATTTTTTATTGGAAATTTATTAAAACTTTAAGCGGGATTTGTGCACCCATGGTGGATACCATTAAGAAGGCAAATCAATCTTACCATTGGATAGAAATGGTAGAGAAAAGTTTTCAGCTGCTCAAAAGGAAAACTACTGAGAAACCAATTTTGAGATTACCAGACTTTAATAAACTTTTTCAAGTTCGTTGTGATGCTGGTGGGATAGCCATTGGTGCAGTACTTAGCCAAGAGGACAAGCTAGTAGCCTATTTTAGTGAGAAACTAAATGAAAGTAGGTAGAAGTACATGTCTTATGACAAGGAATTTTATGCAGTGTTTCAAGCACTAAAGAATTGGAGACATTATCTGTTGTCCAATGAATTTGTCTTATTTTCAGACAACTCTATGTTGCAGTATATTATGCAGCAGCATAAGTTGAACCATAAACATGCGAAGTGGGTGGAATACCTGCAGAGAATTATGTTTGTGTTGAAACACATCAGCGGTTAAGCCAACAAAGTGGCAGATGAGTTAAGAAGGAGGAATTTGATCCTACAAGAAAGTGTGATACAAGTATTAGGATTTGACCATCTTAAGGACTTGTATGAGGTAGATGCAAATTTTAAGGAAGCTTATGAAGCTTGCAAAAATCCATTGTTGAGAGATAACAGTTCATGGCTAGACTATAATATGCAGGAAGGGTTACTGTTCAAAGGAGGGAAGTTGTGTATTCCAGAATGTTCTATGAGAGAGAACTTAATCTAGGAAAAGAATAATGGAGGTTTAACCAGGCATTTTCGCATAGACAAGACCTTGGATCAGTTGAGCCACTTTTACTATTGGCCGAAGATGCACAAAGATGTATAGAGGTTTGTGACAAGATGCAAAGTGTGTCAGCTTGCAAAGTGACATAGCCAGAACACAGGGTTGTATACGCCCTTATCTATTCCAAACAAACCATGGGACTTAGTTAGTTTAGACTTTGTCTTAGGTCTATCGAGGACACAATGGGGATTCAATTCCATCATGGTGGTGGTGGATCGTTTCAACAAAATGGCACATTTCATTCCATGCAGGAAAGCCAAGGACACCACACATGTAGCACATTTTTTCTTCACAAAGATAATTAGATTACATGGCTTGTCGATACCTGTTATTAGCACACCTACACAAGGAGAGGTTTCCTAAAGGTGAATAAAACAAGTTGAAATGGAAAAAAATTGGGCTTTGCAGGATTCTTCAGAAGTTTTCTGTGAATTCTTATGAATTGTAGTTACCCCTAGGTATTGGAATTTCACCCATTTTCAATGTGGCATATCTATACCCCTACATTGCGGTAGATGAAGAAGACAGTTCGGAAAGACAAACACGGGACACCCAAAATGAGAATGGTTCGTGGATTAAGAAAATTCCCCCAATGAAGCCTCTAGAAATCAAACAGATCCTAGACACCCAGGTGGCCAGATGGACTCGAAGGAAAGAATATTTGTAGTACCTAGTCAAGTGGGAGGGTCATCCTATTGAAGATAGTTCTTGGTTAGATGTTGTTCAGATTCAAAGCATTGGGTACTCTATTGAAGAGCTCATGGACAGGAGCCAGGAGTTTAATTTACCCTAGGAGCCTAATGCAGGAGCATCCGAGTGAAGAGGCAACAACTGGGAATTGTTTTCAATTTATTTTATTTTGCTAGACATTGAGGAAAACACTTTGAGTTTCTGTTTCATTTTGTTTCATTTAAAATTAAGGCTAAGCCAGCCATTGTTAGTTTTTAAAATTAGGCAAGAAGATCAAGATAGGATTAGTTAGGAACTTATTTGAAGAAATTGTGAAACAACTTAAAAGTAACTGAGGAACAGTTCCTCAACTGTAAAGAATTGCTAATAATGCATTGAAAAGGAAAAACCAGAGAGGATGGAAGGGCTGTCATCCAAAGAAGAGAGAGAGCCCAGAAGTTGTAATTTATAATTATTTGAATCTTTATAGTAGCAAACAATTCGAAATCTGTCATTAAGGAAGTAGATTAATTTTTATTATATTCCTGGTGCATAGATGTTTCAGGTATCAAAATGAAAGCAAGACAGTGAAAACATTTATTCAAAAGATCTGAATAAGCATCGACAAGCATTTTGTAATAGGAAGCATTTCAAAACCGAGAAACAAACATAGGTACACCGGCATATATATTTCCTTTTTTTTCCTCAAAAAAAAAACCAGGTACTATTATATCAGCATTTTAATGCATTTCGTGTACATTTCATTTTCATTTTTCATTCAACAAAATTCACTGTACAAACTCTATAACCTAGAAATCGTGGAGGGTTCCAAACCCATCAAAACTGAAAACATTACAGTGCATAAGCTAGACCCTAATCAAATAGCGAGGGCATGAACACCTCGAAGACCACATACAGACACGAAAGAACCAAAACCCCAAGGGCATAACTGATTATAGACAAGAGCAAGCGACAGAGCAATTACAGATAGAACAAGCAACAAAGCAAGCAAGAAACCACTACAGCCACGTAAAGACCCTACCCGGGTTTTCCCTAGCCTGCGAACAGTCCCAAGGATGAAGTCGTGGAGCAGCGTTCCCCTGGAAGGGCATGCACACCACCACAAAGCAGGGCAGCGGTTAGTTAGGGCCATGAAACAAACAACAGCGAATAGACAACTGAAAGAGGAGCGAGGGTTTTTTACCTAGAGGAGGATCGATTTTGCAATGGAGGACAAGAGTCGAGACCCGCAATAGAAGGTTTCCACTAGCAGAAGAGCCATGACTGCATTATGCCTGCTCACCAAGAGGCCAGAGTGTTAGAACCCCAAAAACAAAGGGTGAAATTGAATTGGAACGAAAAGATTACATGAGAGTGAGTTCGCCAAGTCGTCCCATGCAGCAGCTAGGTAGCAACCTATGTTTGCAGAGCTGAACTGTCACTAGACCCAACATTGAACATACAAATCACCACAAACAGAGCAGAAGCGAAGCTTGAGCCAAATGACGAAGACAAATAGACTTGCAGGTGGAAAATGACCTGAAACACTCCAAAAACTAGAGCAGTGAATCGCTACAGAGAACGAGCAAAGGCACGGCACCAACAGACCATAGAGAACTAGCAAAGCACAACAAACCACCATACGAGACAAGCAAGGCACAATACTTACCAACCATCGCAAGAACTAGGTTAAATCACTGAGCACCCACAGAGGCAAACCATAGCAATGGAGAAATGAATTCCAAACACCGTCGACGAAAGTGATAACCCATGGTTGCAAGCCCGAGGTCAATACAGAGGGCGGACAACACACAATAAACCACATTAAAATCATATACCAAAACCTTGCCACCAAATTTAGTTTGAAACCAAAAGAATTAAATGGTCACAACTACGTGTCCCTCTTCAAGATCGCCACCAGGTCTCCTCACATCCTGTTGATGGGATGGAACCCCACTAAAACCTATGAACCAATCCCAATCTCCCAGTGGAGATTTCCCAATAGCCATTATTTTTACTTCATAAATCTATTCCAAATGTATGAGTCGTTACATTTTGGAAATTGACCAAGCCTAAACCATGTCAAGGAAGACATATTGTTTGTATATTTTTCCTTTAAAATGACCTACCAAATGCCACATCCAGATATGGATCTCCAGAAACTCTATCTGTAGAGCCAACCCGAAAATATTGATATCTTTTAATCCTCATCCACCATAATCTTTCAGTTTTGTAATATCATCCAACTATGCCAAATGATTTTTTTTCCCACCCTCTGCCCTAGACGAAATGAAATTCGCGATAATGGTTTTGTTTTATGGATGATTTGGCTGTACAACAAGAATAAATGCATCCAATAAACTAAAATGCTTTGTAGCACTAACTTTACAATAATTAATCTGCAATCCATAGTTAGCCATCTATGAACCCAGTGAGATAGCCTGCATTCAAATTTGTTAATAAAGAATTGTTAGTCCATAATCAATAGTTGTTTGGCTTCATTTGAAACCAAAGTAGTAGAAATCTTCTTCAAGAGTGTTTAATCCCACAACAAACATGTTTATGCAATCTCTGCAAGAATGTCTCATTTGTCGAAGCAATGTAATTGTGTCGGAGCACGGCAAATACCACTCTGTTGCACCTAAGAAGTTGACAAATGCATACTCAATCGAGAAATGGAAGCACTGACCTACATCAACGATCGTTTGATAGCGCTATAATTAAAATGGAATAACAACGACCACGTGATTAGTGAATTTATAGAGATAGATACGTGCACATGAAATGAAATGTTAGTCATCGTCCAAATATTCAAACAAAAATTTCACAACTTTCAGTTGAACCTCGCCACCTAAATATTTGAATGGCATAATTTTCAATGGCGAGACCTTCACATGCGAGTTTTGATTGATGCAATTGCCTTAGTGCGTAGGTTAATGGTAAGGGTGGGTACGAGTTTCACATTTCAAATATAAAAAAGTAGTCAGAGCTATGACAATTGAATCCATTCAAAACTATATTAAATTCGAATTATTAATAGTTCATACTTTTTAAATTTAAATTGATAATTATTTTGAATGAAAAAAAAAAACCACTAAACTTTACCATTTTGACGAGATGTAGTCTATTCCATCCATATATTATAACATAAAAGTACCATTCTTTATCATTTTCTTAGAGAGGTAAGAGCCAAGCCATTGAGAGGATTAAAAGTAAGAGTGAAACCCATGTGAGAGGTAATTAATATGAGCTTACACTACAACAATTTTTTTTATCATTGTTGAAATTAATAGAGAAATTTAGTATTTTTTATGTATTTAGTTGTTAGAATTGAGAAACCGTATTTATCTGTAAGATCCTATTATTTGGGGAATGGTTCAAACCACCCAACTAGTGTATGATTTTATATGTACGAGATTTTCGTCTAATGAGTAGTATGTTGAGTGCTTGAGCATTCTCTAGGTGACTCACCTGGAGAGCCTATTGAATTTATCTCATACTCCCCGTCTCCTTGATTTTAACAATCATATTCTTAAAGAGGTAAGAGCCAAGCCATTGAGAGAGGATTAAAAAGTAAGAGTGAAACCCATGAGAGAGCTAATTAATACGAGCTTACACCACAACAAAATTAGTTGCAGGTTGTAAAAGCATCTTTTTTAACAATTTAATTTTCTTTTAATATTATTTTAGTGTACTATTTGTAAATTTGTTAAAAAACAATAATTTAAAACATTGATTATCTACGAGTTTTGAACCAACAACTTTAACATGATTTTAATATTAGGGAGTTTCTGAATAATAAGCACATTTATTCAAAACCTGTGTGTCGAAGGTTTCAAAAATATTTACAATATATATTTATTTCTAAAGAGCTTAGACAACATGATGACTAATTATCAAAATTTACACACTAAAAATCCTAGATACATCATTCTATTTTTCATGGATAGAATGTTAAAAAAAAATTCAAGATATCTTTTTTTATTGTTTTTTAAGACACACATATGTTTATCTACATTCTTTAATATCAATAATAATGTGTTTTTTAATATTATACTTTGTTGTTTTAAAGTACTACTTAATAACTAGCTAGGCTCAAAATTAGTGAAGAAGATTAGGATAGGTTGGTCTAGTTAAAGAATTCAACCTTAAGGTAATTCATTGTGAAGATAGGATATTGGGCACAATTTGAATCAACATTCACAAGAGATATTGCAAGGTGGTGTAAGACTCTATAGAAGCATAATGAGATTATGAAGTGCAAGTTAGCCTTATGGCTAACACTATCCAATACGATGCTTATATGGATAATGGTTTAAAGTGAGGTTGGATTAGACCTAATTGACTATCCAATAAGATGCTTATGTGGGATAATGGTTTAAAGCGAGGTTGGATCAGCCCTAATTAGTGTCCTTGTGTAGAAACATCGGTAAATCAATCTCTTATCCTTTTATCTCTTGTTCATATACTCACAGATCTGGATAATGATAAAATCTAAGTTCAACCCTTCATCTTCCACTTGGGACAAGGTATCCCTTGAAGACTATTATTAAGAATTGATTATAGATCCATCGACTATGTCCTATCCAACATTGTTGATTGTTATGATACATTCTATATGGTGGGAAAGAAATTCAACAACATTTCAAGATAAAATTATCTCAGTTGAGGTTGTAATGGTAGTCATCATTTCCACTACTAGTGCATACACGGTGGAAGCCAAACATAGCCAAGAATTCCAAGGATACCCCCTCTGAAAGAAACTAATCATGGGGTTTTTTTAACGATGAAAGTTAAGGACATCCACTGATATGCAAGGTTGGTACTGTATTATTTTTAAATGAACATCAGGTAAAGCACATTCAATTTTCTCCTAGGAAGGACACCAAAAATAAAGTTGAATTCTCATCCCTTCAGGCATTACTGTTCATTGCAAATTAGTTTGAAGTAAAAAAACTACAAATATTTGGAGACTCACAACTTGTACTTAATTAAATGCATGACAAGGTAAGTATCATTAGTCTTCACCTCTACCATATCATTCAAGAAATCAAAGTTGAGGCATGCAAATTGAAATGGTTGAAAACAAAACATATCCTTAGAGAGCTTAACAATCAGACAAATCATCTTTCAAAGGAAGCTCCGCATGTTCGACCTGGAGCCTTGGAAATTATTAAGTCCTCAAATGACCAGGTTTTGGAGGAAATTATAGGCATACAATTTTAATTTTGGAAATGATTTTTTCTTTCTTCTATTTCAAAAAAATGTTAATGATAGTAGAAGGAAGAGAAGAAAAAGAATACCTTCAAATTATGTTTTTTGTTTTTTATATAACTAAAATTATACTTCTTTGAACAAACTCATTCAGTTTTCAAAATATATATTTTCACTTATAAAAATATTCTTTCTCAAAAAAGAAAAAAGAAAAAAGAAAAAACCATTTAATATCACCAATTTAATAAAATATACTTATTTTTGTAATCTTAAAAATATTTAAAAATCACAATAACTATGATTTCATTTCAACCTATATTTGATATTAAACTGGACAAAATCCAAGCTTTAAGATAAACAATTATATCATTAAAAATTACAACTAGACTCTAGAAAAACGTTCATCATTACTCTTTTGATTTCTTTTGATTGTATGGGCTCAACGCAAGAAAAATCTTTCCCAACAAATGAGCAAGAAAATAAGTAATTAAAAGGAACATAGTATTCAATTAAACAAAATTTTATTGGAGAAAATATTTCACTACATATGATCAAGAAAATAAGTAATTAAAAAGAACTTAAGAACTTAACATTCAATTAGACAAAATAGAACCTTTAATGGAAACAACTATAAAAAATATTATGCCATTAAAAATCTAATTACAACTAGACTCTATAAAAAGTTCACCCTTACTCCGTTGATTTATGTGGGGTTGACCTAAGAAAAATATTTCCATTGAAATGAACACGAAAATAAGTAATTAAAAGGAAACAAGTTCTAAATAACAAGAAGTATACAAAAATGGGAATCAAACATGAGCATGTAAGTGGATGCAAGTGGGTTTCTAAATATTTTACAAGCATTCTGTTAGTCATTACTATGGTAGAGAATGTATTACCTAGTAACTATTTTTTATATTATAATTTTTATATTTTTAAAGTAAATAATAATTTTATATTTTTATATTTTTTGGGTTATTTCAAGATTTATTTGCTAAAAAAATAAGAAAGGAACAAATTACTCTTATATAAGTTAATCACATTTGCAAGTGCAGTTCATAAGGGGTTTTATTTGGTTAACAATTGTTTTATTAGGTTCATTCATAAAGTAGGGTTTAATAGGGTAGAAAATAAAGTTATAGTTTAAATACTCAGAAGGAGTATTAGTGATTTATATTTATTGCGGTATAAAAAGAGTTATTTAGTAAAAACAAAGGGTATTTTTTAGTGAAGTATTTATCAATTTCTAGGGAAATTAATCGTATTTTTTGTTAGGATATTTAGTCACTTAGGATTTAATTAAGTTCAATTTTGTTTAATGTGTTTAATAAGTAAAGTTTGTTTTTTTATTATGGATTAGTTGCATTGTAACATGATAATCAAGATATGTTCTACACATATAGTGATGCTACCACTCTTATTCTCTTCGATAGCAATGGCTATTAATATGTGGCTTAACACTCATTGGTCTATAACCTCTATTGAAATAATATGAAGACTCGTGACTTCAAATAAATTATTAAAACTATTTTATGTAAAATAATTTCCTTGAAATTATGTTACTTAAACATTTTTTATATATGTGCAAGAACTATTTTATATAAAATATTTTCTTTTAAATTTTGGTACTTAAATTATATATATAAATTTTAACAACATTTTTAAATATCAAATAAAAGTACGTGCCTCTTTAAAATACCATTGTTTAAGTGAAAATTTAAAATTTAATAGATTGTTGGGAAGGTTAATAGTTTCTTATCGTTAAATTATATTTTGTTTTTCGAGGGATATCGTACTTTGTTACGTGGCATTGTCAATTATATTTAAGTTCACATTTTATTGTGGATCAAGATGTATCATGGAATTTTGTAACGAAATAATTTATTAGATCAAATGAGACCATTGAATAGTTTTCACACGATGGAATTTATTAGCTAACGACGAAATTAAATAGTTATGGGCAAGGTTGACAAGATGAAATAGAAACATGTTGATCATATTGAAATGTGAACCTAGTCAGTGGCATGTTTCTCACCTCATCTTTGTTTGCCGATTAACAGATTATAAATTTCAGATGCAAAATTCAAACATCTTGTCCTAATGAAAATTCATACATCTTGTGAGTCCACACCAATGTACATGGCTGATCTGAAAATGGGGCACTGTAGGCTTCTTGTTAGCTTACAAGAATCTCTCCCACTTCCAAAGCTTAAATATTTCCAAGACCTTATGGTTAACCAATAGCAGAATTAAAAAGTGCTTGAAAGTAGGTGTATGCTTGTGTTTGTTTTCAAATTGTTTATGTGCTTTAAGTATATTTTCTTGAACTGATATGAAACGTATAACATCAAATAAAGAAGCAAATGTAATGCAACAATAAGCAAACATACATAACAACAATATAATATGGAGTTCACCCTGATATCTTGGGCTACGTCTCCTTGAGCTCTAGTCAACTCAACTAGGCTCTCTGGGATTATGGCATAAATTATTTTACAAGTTCCACGCTCAACTCCATTGGTTTACAACTAAACCTATGGGTTTAGAATACCATCTTGTCCTGTTGGTTGTCACTCTGCGGATAGATCTAGGTTCCTCTGGACTTGACTCCTTCAGTTAGTGCTTTGAGCTTCTTGAGCTTCTGACCTCTCTAACTCCCTCAGAATTCTTGCAACTTTCTCTAGAGTTCCTTCTTCTATCTTCACCACATTCTAGACACCAGTAAAAGCTGAATCATTTGATCCCTTTGTTGTTTTGCAGCTTCACTACGACACCATGGCTCTTAGAAATCTGTTGTGAGCTCTCTAGCTCTTGCTCTGGATCTTGCTCTAGCTCTTCACTCTGACTCTGGCTTTGGCTCTTGGCTCTGGCTCTGGCCCTAGCTCTAGCTCTCGCTCTGGCTCTTGGCTCTAGCTCTCGCTCCGGCTCTTTGGTTCTGGCTTTGGCTCTCTCTGAGCTTCTCTAGGCCTTTGCGTGCCTCTGTAATTCGCTTGACCTCCAAGCGACTCTCAGCAACCTTCCAGCGACCTTTTTCAGTCCTCCAGCTCCCCTGGTCAATCGTGCTCTCTGTGTTTTTATCATGCATCGCAAACAGTCCTCCATCATTGAAGAACCCGATTGTTTCCACAAAAGAATTAGTTTCCTATTGCAATGAATCAGAGGGCACAGGAAACCTAACCATTCGACCTTCTTCTTGTAGAAATGGCCACATAATGCAATACACAGGAAAATTGTCGAAAACACATGATTGAGTGTTTTACCGGACTTCAAATATTATAGAATTGCATCTATAAACCCATCGGGTCCACCTTCTATTGGCATATTACATTCGCTCAGGCGGGAAGTCAAAACCTAAATATACGGGAAATACAAAGAAAATCTGAATAAACCGGATTTCAAATTTTATGCATTCGTGCTTATAATTCCCATCGAGTCTACCCTTTATTGGCATATCACAATCACAAGTCGCAATGTGCATTGGCCCTGGTATCAAGGCTTTGCCGATATCATCGATCGGCCCATCAAAAGATCGACTTATCACTATTGGCCCCCTCGCATCGGTGCTATCGTTGATCCCATATCAACATATCAAAGTGTTATGGCCCGTGGGTCTTCCCTTTGCATCCCTTGATTAGCGATCACCGATCGCATCTCGACCATTGATTCACGACCTCTAATCCAACGACTGATAGTCATTTCGGCGCACAATTTGCATGAGGATTAACCGCCCAAAAAATCAGTTTCCTCTCTCCTCCTACATGATACGTGTCAGCCAATATATGGAATCGGGCAGAGCCTGTCCAATAACACTTACTACTTGAAGCCTACCCGAAATACTTCTTATTGCCCTCCTTCCGAAACTCAAAAGGTTCGCTTGTATTATTCATAAATCCATTGGGTCCGCTGAAAGCCTTTATGCCTGTTTTAAGTCCTTCAACCTTAGTTTATTGTGATGCAATAAAGGAATGCGATGTAATGGATTCTAAGGGATTTTATGTTTAAAAACACATTTTCCCTTAAGTCCCATTTATAAGAAATTTCCTCCTTTTCTAAGGATAATGGGCAATCTTCTTTTCGCGATCACTTCTTCATCCGAAGTCCATTTCATCCCATTTAAGTTGCAGTAGATTCAAAATGAAAAGATCTATGCATTGGGACTGTTTCCAAGAGAAGCCCTTGACTTTCATTTTCCTCTGCGAGGAACATTCATAGACTTAGAAGTCTATGTTAGATCCATTTTGGATCACGACTTCCCACTAAAAGGCTTTTGGTCTCCAAAAGACTAATATACTGATCTGAACAGTAAATGAGAGTAACAACACCTTCTTCTTTCAGCCTCCATACACTTGCCTTGCATAGTGCCTTTCAACCAAAGCCTTTGACCACTCTCCTTCCTGGATGTACTGGTCCTCTTGGGAAAAATTATTTTCCTCCTTAGCTTCATGCAGAACTCCTGCTGAGATGGTCACAAAAGGTAGTTTTAACTTCTCTACCTTGATCATTGATCCAAGGTGGCTCAAACAAATGTGTAGTTACATCTGTTTCACAAAATTTTCATTTGTACCTATTTGACAAGATATCAACAACAACTGTTAACAACAACAAAAATACAAGCAACAAATGGATGGCCTAAAACTCCTGCTTCAACAAAAGAAATAGATTTTCACATCTTGTGAATTAACTCCATGTCTTACATCTACATATAAATGATGGAATAGATACCAAGCCCGCAAAACATGCCTTTAAAACAAATGACCCTTCAAGTCAAGCATGTAGAAAAGATCTCACGGATTCTTTTCAAAAGATGAAACACTTCATCATTATCTCCATCTTGGAGACCAAATAAACTTATCTCAAGTCAATATTAACATTACATGCATGCCAAAGCAATCAACCCTTCAAGGTAATCACACATACATGTTCAAATACAAGGAAATCCTCAACATCCCTATGTTCATGCATATCATGATCATGCATGCATTTCATCGCTCAACTTTCACTTAAGCACACTATACTTTGAAAACTGAAATGAATATAATGTTGCAACAACAAAGTGAGTCTCCTACTCAACTTTCCCATTCACCTTCTTAGTAAAATCCTCCAACTTGCATTCCCTTAACAAAGAAATGCAAAAAGATGCAAAAAGATATGCAATCTTAATTGGATAAGGATTCTAAGCATTTCTTACCAATCCATTTCAAAGGTAGGACCTTTGTCTGCACATCAGCATCAATATGTGAATCATCCTAAAACGCATTAATCATGGAAACTTCCTTTCCATTTCTTCCATTTTCTCTTTACACCTTCTTCAAGTTTCGTGGAAGCATTGTTGGATTCAGAGTCCAACATTTTGCAGCAATGTGTCCTTGCTTATGGCAGTAAGTGCAACACATGTGCATCCCCTTGATAGCATGTTTTGTCTTGTCCAATGGACCTTTGGCTTCTTGCTTCCTTTCCTTCAAAAGTTTCCTGTATGTGGTCATTCTCTTTCAACATCTAGAAACATTATGGTTATCCAAACCACAAAAGGAACATGCAACTCTTTTGCAATGCTTACATGGAAATTTATCATGGTTAACATAATCAAAAGGAATATGATAAGAACCATATTTATACCTTTCTCTTTCACCTTTATTGCCTTCATGAGGAGGTGAACTGAATGAAGAAGTAGCTCCCTTTGGAACATCATCAATCTCTTCAAGGGTTTCAGAGTTTCCACAACTCTCTGGTTCAAGTGCATGCTTATGAAGACCTGCATCCTGCAAATGATGTTTCAATCTATTGCATTCTCCATGATTACAATCTTCATACACTTGAGGTAGAAGACCGGAAATGAAACTCCTTCTTGGAGTTGTTCCAATGGTCTTCATGGCAGCTTTGGAACTCTCTCCATAAGACTGTCCATAGCCAAGACCCAAATACTTAGGCCTTTCCTCAACCATTATTGGCTCAACAATATCATTTGCATGTTTACCCAAGCCTTTTCCTTCATAGGCCATCTTGGGCATTAGCTTGGAACCTATGCCTCTAGCATGTTTTTCAAAAGAACCAATATAAGCATTCTTAGAAGAATTTGAAGACAAACAGGAATTGTTTACCTCTTCTTCAAGCTGATACTTGACCAAGGGTGTTTTTGCAACAAGGAGTTGTGTCTCCAACTCATGCATCCTTTTTAGGTTCATATTTTCAATATGAATTTGCCTCTCCATTTCTTGCAATTTGTCAGAAAGCAACTGCTTATCTTCTTCCACCAAAATTCAACTGCTCTCTAAGCATGCTACTCTTCCTTCCCTCCTCATACATTTCTCTCAACATATCCATCATGGTGGACAAGTCTTGCTTCATGTCTTCATCAAAGACTCTTGTGAAGAAATAAGAATTTGAGGATTCACTTGTAGAAGTTGTCATTATGCCAATGAATAAAAGAACTTCAAACAAGATTAACAAAGAGCTTATTCAAGCAACCTTTTGCAACAAACCTCTTGTGCTTCAAGGATTATTTTGAGGTCCTTTAGGATAAGAACAATGTCTTCAGGCCGTCTTCCTTCTTTTCCTCTCCTAGACTGAGCTATCAATAGCTTTCCCTTCACCTTTGCAAACTCAAACAATAGTCAGTCTGCAAAAAAGCATACAATCAACCTCTGACTGTTTAAACACCTTTTAGACAAGCAATATTTGCACTATCAATCAGGAATTCTGATCTACTACCACTTGCTCTGGTATAATCAACTTTGATATCACCTTCCTGAAGGTGGGGTTAATCAAACTTAAGCTCTGATACCACCTGACCTAAAAATGGGGCACTATAGGCTTCTCGTTAGCTTACAAGAACCTCTCGCACTTCCAAAGCTTAAATATTTCCAAGACCTTATGATTAACCAATTGTGGAATTAAGAAGTGCTTGAAAATAGGTGTATGCTTGTGTTTGTTTTTAAACTGTTTATGTGCTTTAATTATGTTTGCTTGAACTAATATGAAACATATAACAACAAACAAAGTAGCAAATACAACGCAACAATAAGCAATCACACATAACCGCAATATAATATGGAGTTCACCCTAATAACTTGGGCTACATCTCCTTGAGCTCTAGTCAACTCAACTAGGCTCTCTGGGATTATGGCATAAATTCTTTTAAAAGCTCCAGGCTCAACTCCATTCGTTTACAACTGAACCTATGGGTTTAGAATAGCATCTTGTCTCACTGGTTGTCCTCACTCTACAGACAGATCTAGGCTCCTCTGGAATTGACTTCTTCAGTTAGTGCTCTGAGCTTTTTGAGCTTCTGACCTCTCTGATTCCCTTAGAATTCTTTCAAATATCTCTAGAATGCCTTCTTTTGTCTTCACCACATTCTGGACACTAGAAACAGTTAGATCATTTGATCTCTTTGCTATTCTATAACTTCATTACGGCACCATGGTTCTTATAATTCTGTTGTGAGCTCTCTGGCTCTGGCTCTAGTTCTAGCTCTTGGCTCTTCTGGCTCTGGCTCAGGCTCTGGCTCTCACTCTTGGCTCTCGCTCTCACTCTTGGCTCTCACTCTGGCTCTGGCTCTTGGTTCTAGCTTTGGCTCTGGCTCTCTGGCACTGGGTCTAGCTCTCTCTGAGCTTCTCTCGGCCTCTACATGCCTTGGAAGTTCGCTTGATCTTATCGACCTTTTTCAGTCCTACAGCTCCCCTGGTCAATTGCGCTCTCTGTGTTTTTGTCATGCATCGGTTACAGTCCTCCATCATTGAAGAACTCGATTGTTTCCACAAATGAATCAATTTCCTATTGCAATGAATCGGCAAGCATAGGAAACCCAACCGTTCGGCCTTCCTCCTGTAGAAATGGCCACATAATGCAATACATAGGAAAACTGTTGAAAAAATATGATTGAGCATTTTACCAGACTTAAAATATTATAGAATCGCATCTATAAACCCATTGGGTCTGCCTTCTATCAGTATATAGCAATCGCTTAGGCGAGAGGTCAAAACCTCAATATAAGGGAAATACAAAGAAATTCCGAATAGACCGGATTTCAAATTTTATGCATTCGCACTTATAATTCCCATCGGGTCCACCCTTTATCGGCATATCACAATTGCAAGTTGCGATGTGCATTGGCCTTGGTATCAGGGGTTCACCGATCGCCGATTGGCCCATTGGAACATCGGCGTATCACTATCGGCCCCCTCGCATCGGCACTATCGTTGACCGCATATCAGCGTATCGAAGTGCTACGGCCTGGGGGTCTTCCCTTTGCATCCCTCGATCAGTGATCAACGATCACAACTTGACCGTTGATTCGTGACCTCTAATCCGACAGTGCACAGTTATTTCGGGCGCACAATTTACATTGGGATTAACCAACTGAAAAAGTAGTTTCCTCTCTCCTCCTGCGTGCTATGTGTTGGCCAATGTATGCAATTGGGTAGAGCCCATCCAATACCACTTAATGCTTGAAGCCTGCCCGAAATATTGCGTATTGCCCTCCTTCTAGAACTCAAAAGGTTTGCTTGGTTTATTCATAAATCCGTCAGGTCGCCTGAAAGACTTTACACCTATTTTAAGTCCTTCAACCTTAGTTTATTGCGATGTGATAAACGAATGCAATGCGGTGGATTCTAAGGGATTTTATGTTTAAAAACATATTTTCCCTTAAGTCCCATTTATAAGAAATTTCCTCCTTTTCTAAGGATAATGGGCAATCTTCTTTTTGCGATAACTTCTTCATCCAAAATCCATTTCATCCCATTCAAGTTGTAGTAGATTAATAATGAAAATATCTATGCAATGGGACTATTTCCAAGAGCATCCCTTGACATTCATTTTCCTCTGTGAGGAACATTCATAGACTTAGAAGTCTATGTTAGATCCATTTTGGATCAATGGCACAATATGATTATTATACATTGTGATTACTAAGTGGATCAGAATCGTTTATTAGAATTGGGTGCTTTAATCATTTTCTTAATTAATAATAATTGGATGAGTGAAAATTAAAGATACCGACATATTTTCATTGTCGTCGCCACATCAATCGATGGAATGGATGAAGGTAACTTCCTTACATATCTAAATAGAGTATTTGAATCTTATTTAAGTTTTTTTTTTCCAAATGTATTATTGAAAATTTAATATGTCATTAATGATGGATCATTTATGAAGATTAATGAAAATTAGATACACTTCATTCAAACCTAACTTTGTAAAGCATCAATGCCCTATTTTCAAACGTGGCTTCACTCTAGTAAAAGGTAGTGGATTATGAAATGTCTCCTATAGAAACATATCCATTTTCGTATATGTTGAAGATGTAAAAATGTGGAGTGAAGTGCCTATTAGCTCTGCTACAAGCTTCAGCGGTGAAGGGTATAACTTGGTTCTCATGGTGTGTTTGTGCTTAAAGAAATCTTGTGGCCCTCCTCCTTCTCCTTCTCCTTTATCCTCCCAACACTCCCTTAGCTCCGCTACCCTTGTCTTCCCCTTGCGATGCGATCAGATTGCAAATCGCATCCATGCCCGCTGTCGCAATTTGTTCTCTTGACTTCTTCTGACGCGATGTTGCGATGCGATCTGATCGCTATCGCAAATCGTGTCTGCGCCCTATCGCTTCCGTTACGCCCCATGTCTTCTCTGCCGATGCGATTATGCGATGCGATCTTATCGCTATCACATATCGCAGCCATGTATGTTAAGGCTCCACCCTTGTCTTCCGCGTTGCAATATTGCGACCGCACCACTTTGTACCCCGCCCGATATCGTTCGTACATCTTTTGCGTGCGACGACCGTTAGATCCACTACTCCCTGATCTGATGGCTCTTGTTTATCTCTGCCTGTTTCATCCCGATTCCTCCTGCCAGCAATCTCCATCATTGATCTCTGCGATCCAATGGTTGTTACCTATCTTTGTCTTGCTTCTTGCCTAGTGCATGCCTCCACCATACTATCTTTACGCCTTTAACCTGTTTTGTGCTCCCAAAGGAGGAAGAAGGCCAGATCCAACACTTTGTGCCATTACTCCTCACCAACTGCATTTAAAGAACAGAATGGCCAAAGGACAAAAAGGACGACCTCAAACAGTGAAAAGCAGTTATCAGGCATGGAATTTCATCCATAATTTACTTCATCTGCCCGAGCAGGACTACAGAGCGCCAGAACGAGTTGGTTTTGTCCATTTAAATTAGTAGATTGTGTCAGAGGCCCATATCTAATTGTAAATGTGGTTGGTGGTCCATTAAGACACCTCCACGCATAGCCTAGCAGAGATTTTTGTAAAACAAACTCTATAAATAGCCAGAAACATAATGTAAGTAATGATGGGTGTTAGATGAGTGCTAGTATGTTGTAAGTTTCAACTTCTGGACACTGTAAATACTGTGAGACCTGCAGCGTCTGGTCTTCACTTCCAACTAATACAAGCTTCTTTTGCTCTCATTTGCTCACTTTTCACTTCTTCTATGTTCCACGCTATGGATGTTTCGCATTAATTCATGTTGCTGTGAATTTTTGGCATTAGAGGGGCTGTCATCCCACCTCTATGTTAGAATTCAGTAGTTTCATTTAAATTGCTTGCAGGTTTCTATTGTTTTAATGCATAAAGAGCTGTCATCTTGTCTGTGTATTAAATATTATATTTACAAACCTTTAAACTGGTTGCATCCGGCCATCGCAGGGTCCTATGCATCTGCTGGTGTGGTCAGTCTTCTCCATTATCACCGTTTCCTTAAACTATGAGTAATTGGTGGTTAAAAGCCTTGTATTCTGGGGGTGTTCACCCATGTCTGGGGTCAATCATAGTAGGAGTGGTTATCTAGCTTGAGTATGCAGCATTTCTTTCATTCATCCACCATTTATCCAACTTTTTGTTGAATTTGTAATGTTCCCGAGCATCACTAATATACAACCTAGGTGAGTTTCTTGGGGTGATAACATTAATTGGCGTTGTTGCCGAGGAGAGGAGAATCGAAGCTCCACTTCCCTAGGAGAACGACACAGTTCTATATTTTGATGAAAGACAAAGTCTGGACATATTTTTTGGTTGTAATCATCTGCCTGGCGACTCTATTGGAGGACCTACCTGGTGGTGACTCCACATTGCAGTTTTGGTTCAGTTTGTGAGGCATGTTCGGAGAAATCTTCAGAAATCACTACCTAGCCAGTGCTTAATCCTAAGAAGATCGTTAAGTAGAAGAAAACTTTGCAGAAAGGAGCATCAGGATCGGGTAAGCCTTAAAAATTTGTATGTGTATCTGTTAGTGAAAGTTCACCTCCAAAGATTCATAAAGCTCCTTATTCATTCATTTCCCTTTCGGACCTCAGTTGAAAGAAGCATCCATGTTGTCCATCATATTCCTCTGTCTCTGTCATTCTTTTCATTGATTCATTCCACTCAGTTCACCAGTATCCTTTTCGTATACCTCAGTTATGGTAGGCTGGCAAGCTCTTACAAAGATAGAACGAATTGTTGCTGCTAGGTATAGACCCCTGGTCTTTCCTAGCCCTTTGAATTCCATTCTTGCAGGAGACTATTGAGAACGTATGCCTAAGTTTACTGGTGAAAAAGGAATATCAGCAGAAGAGCATCTAGAGTCTTTTTATTATTATGCTGATAACATGGATATCTATGAACAGGATGTGTGGATGAGTGTTTTTGTCCAAAGCCTAGATGGGGAGGCTAGAAAATGGTTTAGAAATTTATCCCCTAGGTCCATTGCAGACATTAATGCTTTAGATGATGCATTTTTAAAGCACTGGGGAAATAATAAAGATCTGCAAGTCGAACAACCTGTAGTCATCCCTATCCCAGTGATCAGTAAGGGAGAGGAAAGCTCCCCATCATCTTTCATCCCTCTGTCTACTCCAATAACAATCCCTCCAAGTTGCCCCTTGAACACTGAGGCAGGAAATAGCTCAATGCTCAAGGCTGAGACTGATCACCTCAGTCTTAATATTCTGATGCCTGCCCAGGTGGCCTCCACACAGCAACAAAGGGCAACTTACCAGATCACAGAGGAAGAAGATGCATAGTTTTGGGACTCCTCCTTGGATGAGGAGTGTTCTGAGAAAAATGAAGGAGCAAATGATATCTTTGTGTTCCCTGTGCAAGAAAACAATGATGCATTTTTCATATTTATTTTGCAGGCCACAGAAGATAGAAATAGGTACACAACAGCAGTGATTATTCAGCAGGTGTGCAAAGGCTCCTCTAAAGAACATCCAAGGAGGAAAATACACAGAGGGAAAATGAAATTTGATCCATATCTGCCTGATAAGCTCAAATGTCTTAAACTGTTTGAGGTGGAGGATCAAATAAATCTCGTCCTGCTAATCTATGATGAACTAGATGACAGGCAACAATTTTGGTGCCCCAGCTGATGGGCAAATTTTGAAGTTTAAATCTTCGGGTTTTACTAATTGTAATCTTGTTCTTTTACAGTTTTCTATTGTATGCTTAGTGAATCCATGCCCAATGGATACTAGGCAAAGTTTTCAGGCTGATTTTGCAAGAAGGCATTGGTTTGTAGGTTCTTGAGACCTCGTAGGGAGGATCTCATCCCCAGAAGGAGCCAGTGTTAGCTCTGCTACAAGCTTCAGCGGTGAAGGGTATAACTTGGTTCTCGTGGTGTGTTTGTGCTTAAAGAAAGCTTGTGGCCCTCCTCCTTCTCCTTCTCCTTTATCCTCCCAACACTCCCTTAGCCCCGCTACCCTTGTTTTCCCCTTGCGATGCGATCAGATCGCAAATCGCATCCATGCCCGCTGCCGCAATCTGTTCTCTTGACTTCTTCCGACGCAATGTTACGATGCGATCTGATCGCTATCCCAAATCGTGTCCGTGCCCTATCGCCTCCCTTACGCCCCATGTCTTCTCCGCCGATGCAATTATGCGATGCGATCTGATCGCTACCGCATATCGCAGCCATGTATGTTAAGGCTCCGCCCTTGTCTTCTGCGTTGCGATATTGCGACCGCGCCCCTTTGTACCTTGCCTGATATCGTTCGTACATCTTTCGCGTGCAACGACCGTTAGATCCACTGCTCCCTAATCTCGCGGCTCTTGTTTATCTCCACCTGTTTCTTCCTGATTCCTCCTACCAGCAATCTCCACTATTGATCTCTACGATCCAACGGTTGTTACCTGTCTTTGTCTTGCTTCTTGCCCAGTGCATGCCTCCGCCATACTATCTTTACGCCTTTAACCTGTTTTGTGCTCCCAAAGGAGGAAGAAGGCCAGATCGAGCACTTTGCGCCATTACTCCTCACTAACTACATTTAAATAACAGAATGGTCGAAGGACAAAAAGGACGACCTCGAACAGTGAAAAGCATTTATCAGGCATGGAATTTCATCCATAATTTACTTCATCTGCCCAAGCAGGACTGCAGAGCACCAGAACGAGTCAGTTTTGTCCCTTTAAATTAGTAGATTGTATCAGAGGCCCATATCTAATTGTAAAAGTGGTTGGTGGTCCATTAAGACACCTCCACACATAGCCTAGCAAAGATTTTTGTAAAACAAACTCTATAAATAGCCAGAAACACAATGTAAGTAATGATGGGTGTTAGGTGAGTGCTAGTATGTTGTAAGTTTCAACTTCTGGAGACTGTAAATACTGTGAGACCTGCAGCGTCTGGTCTTCACTTCCAACTAATACAAGCTTCTTTTGCTCTCATTTTCTCACTTTTCACTTCTTTTATGTTTTAGGCTGTGCCTGTTTCGCATTAATTCATGTTGCTATGAATGTTTGGCATCAGAGGGCCTGTCATCCTGCCTCTATGTTAGAATTTAGTTGTTTCATTTAAATTGCTTGTATGTTTCTATTGTTTTAATGCATAGAGAGCTGTCATCCTGTCTGTGTATTAAATATTAGATTTACGGACCTTTAAACTGGTTGCAGCCGGCCATCGCAGGGTCCTGTGCATCTGTTGGTGTGGTCAGTCTTCTCCATTATCACCTTTTCCTTAAACTATGAGTAATTGGTGGTTAAAAGCCTTGTAGTCTGGGGGTGTTCACCCATGTTTGGGGTCAATCATAGTAGGAGTGGTTATCTGGCTTGAGTATGCAGCATTTCTTTCATTCATCCACCATTTATCCAACTTTTTGTTGAATTTGTAATGTTCCCGAGCATCACTGATATACAACCTAGGTGAGCTTCTTGGGGTGATAACAGTGCCCTTCTCAATATTCTCAAACAACTAAGTAAGATTACATATGAGACAATAGTAATTAATAAGTGAACTAGAACTCAAATATAACTCAACTGAACTATTATAAACTCAAACTGATTATGACACATGAATTGACAATTATGACACATCGCAGGTGGTTACAGTTAGTTTCTCCAACATTTTTTTTAATGTTGAAGATTGAAAAATGTGGGGTGAATTTTCCTTCTCAATATTCTCAAACAAGTAAGTAATATTACATAAGAGACACCAATAATTGATAAATGAACTAGAACTCAACTATAACTCAATTGAACTGGAATAAGTTCAAACTAATTATGGCAACTCAATTGATAGATATGACACCTAGCACGTGGTTGGAATTAATTTCTATAACACTCCCTTTTAATTACAACCACAAAAATTTAAATTGAGATGTATATTGGTATAAGTCTCAGTCGGGCTTACAATTTTAAAAATAGTTGACATCATTTAGATTTCTTTTTCTTTTTCTTTTCTTTCCAATGACGTAGCCTCTAAATTACTTTACATTTTTCTTTTCTTTATACATTTTAAATTTTAGTTTATGGTACAACCCTTCCATTATTTCAGGTTGTCCATGTATGTCCTCTACTTGTTCAAAAGGCTTGTATGTGGAATGTTGCCACATGTCATTTTCTATAGTGTGCTCCTCATCGTCAATTTTCTGCAACATAGGTTCATGATAAAATTTTATCTCTTCAAGACTCTAATACATGAAAATTCCATTAACATTTTCATTGATTGTTGCAACTTCTATGCATACTTCATTAAAAATGGTGTTGTAAGTCATGATTTGAGTAACATTCATTCTTCTTCTTCTGTTGCTTCTTCCTAGTTGTTGCTAACAACAACACATTACAAATCAAGGTTAAGTTTAAAAACATTTGCAGAACCATATTGATTTTGTTCTTTCTGCTTTGCAATGAGAGCTTTCTCATCTTGTGTTTCCTTTTTTTCCTTTGTCACTTCCACTTCATTACTAACTTGTACTACAAAAAAATTATCTTCCACTTGTTTTTCAGACCCAATTGGGCTTCTCCCACCAAATAACATCATGTTTATGATATTTTTATGTTGCATCATGTGCAACCATTCATCATTGGCTAACTGTTTTGATCAAACTTAATGTCAATAATTTTAATTGCCAAATTTACCATACCATTGGATGCTCCAGTGACAACTTCATTGTCATCAACAAGATTTTTTGTTGGATTCACTAAATGGTCATCCACTTTGTAACAACCCCAAGTTGATTTTCTATGAAAATAAATTAAACCAAAGTCATGGAACATGGGTTTCAAGTGGAATGGAGGGGAAATCATTATGGTGGGCATCACTTGTGATTAATTAATGGCTATGTAAATTGACAGATGTTAGAAAAGGAAAAGAGGCAATAATTGGAAATTTAATATGAGAAATAAAGGAAAATAGGAGAAAAAGAAGATGAAGAGACACAAATATGCATGCAAGGGAAATTAGAAAGAAAATAAGGAAAATGGGGAAAAAGGAAAAATGAAAGGAAGAGACTAGACATCAATAATAAAAATGCATCTGAGAAACAATTCATGGTTTTTTGTCAGTTCTAGCTTTGATCACTTTCATAAATAAAGCTCTAAGAGAAGAGAGAGGAAGCACTTGGACACAAGAAATTAATAAAGTAAATGAAAGAAAGGGAGCACAAGGAAAGGTTCGAAGAGTAGCTACAATAGGAAGACATTACAGGTAAAAGGTTGTATGTGTAATTTCCTTCCTAAGATTTGAATGTCTAGTCCATTCATTTGGTTATTTCGTTACTTTTTTATCATTGGCATGGGATTTTCTTGGATTGATGGTGGTTATAGCCTTACCTTTTCCATTTGCTAGATAATCATGATGTAGTGGGTTCCTTGTTTTGGTTAAGCTTTAGATGACTAGTAGATTTTGAATCCTGGTTGAGGTGGTCTCACAAAAATTCCCAACGGTTGAGGGTGGATATGGGCTTTATCCCAGAAATCTTGAAAGGTAGGTGGAGATAAGAAAATTCCTCTTAGTATGGTGAAGAAATTCCAATGCATCTAAGCTTGTTTTGATGTTGGTGATTTCTAGACCGGTTTAGGTGAAATCATTGTGGTTCAGGGTAGAGGTGGTATAACCTTTGGATTCCTTAGTTGGTTTTGTTTTAGTTTATCCCATGTGATCCCACATTCATGCTTGGAATATGGCACGAGGGTGATTGACTGAAGGAAATACTTGGTTTAGCCAATCTATGGTTGAGTGTTATGTGGAAGTCCCTCACTTGGTTGGTTTTATGTATATGTTAATATATGTTATTCCTTATTGAGATTAATGAGCACATGTTCTGATTGATGTGTGATTATATGACCAATTTGATATGGTTTCATTCTTGTTAAATTTTGGTTACATGCATGGCATTTCTTATGATGTGCTCTTGATCTAGATATAATTCATGGTTTGACAGCTCATGGTTGATTTATATGAATGCATGTGATAATCTATGTTTACTACAACTAGTGCGAGAGAGAAACAAGCCTTTGTATTGGATATCTAATGAACTAATGAAAATAGTGAACAAATTATGCATTCATGACCTACATTCCATAGTCTCCAAGTGTTTTCATAAATGAATAATTTGAACTGCTAAATTCCTGGGGTTGTAACTTTTGCATACTATCTCCATTTGGCTATCATAATACCTCATTTTAAAGATCTCCATGAGGAGGCCGAAAAGAGATATGTAAATACATTATGACAAAGATGTCATTTAGGTCCTCAAAATGGCCTCCAATGTTTAAGACCCGAAAAAACTACCAAGAATAGAAACTTGGGGTAATTTTAAAGAAAAAAACTTAAAGGAATTAGTTTTGGGTAAAATTAGTTCAATAAGAGTGTGATCATGTGTCACGAGGTGTTTGAAGTCAATTCTAGATAGGTGGACTCCATTTCCATAAGTGCATCTTAGAAATTAGGTCATGCATAGTAACCCTCATCTTATGTTTACCCTAGTGAGTAGGTTAAAGTGGGTAAGTGTGGAGTGGGGTCTTACAAAGTGGTATCAGAGCAAGGTTGCAACATTGGAAATTGGGGTAAATGAAGATTTTTATGCATGCATGTCAGTTTTTTATATGTTTATCACACATGCATGTTAGCTACTTATTGTTAGGGTTATGACATCCATATATGATTCGATATGCTTGTGATGTTATATCGTGTTAATCTAGATTTTATTATGTAAATGAAATAGCCTCCCTTGAGATACATTGAGATATTCTTTTGATTATGTTTTATTTAGCTAACAGTGGCATATTGTAGAAAATAGAAGGCCAAGAGATGAAGAGAAGAATAGTTGAGCACAGTTCATACAACTCTCTGTACAAGGTTGAAGAGACATTGGTAGGATGGGGGATATCAGTTGAGCAACAGGGAGAGAGACATTCTCCTTTTTTGGCACATACATTGAGAAGTTTGAAGGCAAAAATCGCGAGTTGCAAGGCATACAATGAGTGGTTGATTGAGGCATAGGAAAGGCATGCCATAGCTTAAGAAAATCAAGTTGAGGTTAACACAGTTATCCTCCAGAGTCTTTCATATTTGCATAAGTAGGGACAACTCGTGATCAATCATGGATAGGAAGAAAAGACTGATCATGTAGATGAAGCAGGTCTTGGAAAGGGTACAGGATGGACAAAGATGATACAGTGAAGAGTGGTAGATCCTTGGATACACGTGATAGGAAGGATAACACTCATGGACTTTATTCTAGCTATGGTGCTCAGAGACATCATCGTCATCACCGCTAGAATCCTTATAGGAGGAGTGAGAGGGGTTACTTGCCAGAGGAGTTCAAGAAAGCCAAACCTCCTAATTTTTATGGGGAAGTGAAGAAACCAGATGATGTAGAAGCATGGCTACTTGGGATGAAGAAATTCTTTAGATTGCATGATTACTCGGTGAAAATGAAATCCAATATAGCTACCTTTAGTCTCATGGGAAAATGATATATCTGGTGGGAAGATCTTAAGCATGTCATAGGTATCAAATAATATTTGATTTATTATGATATTGAAATACTTTTCAAGAAGAAATACCTTTCTAAGAGATATTAGTATGGAAAGGCCAAGGAATTCTATGAACTCCAGATGGGTTCCATGGCAGAAAAAGAGTACATGACCAAATTTCTAGAGATGGTAAGGTATGTTCCCTATCTCAAGGATGAGAAAACAAAGGTACAAAGGTTCATCAATGGATTTTCATTAGCATGCAAAGATTGGATTGACTATGATGAGCTTCGATCATTGGACAAAGTCATTGGAAAGTTGAAGCATTGTTATGAGCGGTCAAAGTGAAAGCTTGAGTTTAAGTGTGACTCGAAAGGTAATGAAATGAAAAAATGAAAAAGGCCTAACAAGCGAGGAAGATCTGAGGATGCAGGTGAGAAGGAAAATGTGGCACCTCATAAGAAGTTTAATGTACCTAAGAGAGGACATGGGTCTCATCCTAAGGAACAATAGAATAAAGTTGATGACATGAAACCTTTGAGTTGTTAGAATTGAGGTGGCGAACATCACAGGAGGGATTTTCAATTGCATCAGAGTGGCAAGCCTCAAATTTACAGTGCTTAGGAGGCATAAACAATTACGGATCTAGGCTAGACAATTCCCTGGATTTATGCAGCAGTGGATAACGGGTAGGAAAATCATCAATCATTTACTATAGAGATGGAAGGTAGGATTTTTTATCAAGTTGTTTGTATTTTGATTCATCCTATATCGATTTTTAGTTATATTATTCCTAACCTGGTGGATCAATACCGTTTGAATAAAGAAGTGCATGTAAAATCTTGGTTAGTGTAGTTGGCTACAGGGACTAAGAGAAGAGTTCATCACTAGGTGAGATCTTGTGCATTTGAGCTTAATGGTATGCCTACATCATCACTTCTAAATATGCTTTCTTTCAGTTCATATAGCGTGATTTTTGGGATGGATTGGTTGTTCATTCATAGCGCTATGGTAGACCGATATGACAAGGACATTAAGTGTTTAGAAGATGATGGAGAAAAGAGAGTCTTGCAAGGAAAGGAGAAACCTACATCAATGAGAATAGTTACAGCTATGTAGGCCAAGATCAATTGTAGGAAAGGATTTTTATTGTTTATAGTGTATGTTTCTAGTGACAAAGGGAAAGAGGATGATGATGATGAAGTCTTGAGGAAGTATCCTATCTTGCAGCAATTTCAGGGTGTGTTTCTTACATATATTCTAGAGTTGTAGCCTCACAGGGAGGTGGATTTCTCTATTGAGTTGATGTCAGGAGTAGCACCCAAATCGAAGGCACCTTACATTAGTGGACTTGAAGTTGCATCTCAAAGAAATTCTTGATAAGGGATACATAAGGTCATGTGTGTCTCCTTGGATGATATGAAATTAAAATTGGGGGTTTCTTGTAAAGTTTTGCAAGCTAGTTTATGTCTTATTGTAAATGCATCGATATTGAAAAAAACACACAAACTATGTCAATTTTGGCATATTTTAATAGTGAAAAATAAACAACATGCAACATCACACTAGTACAAAATAGTTAATTAGTTACTAAAAAAACGACTAAATTTTGCATATAAACGACCATTTTTTAGTCAGTGACCAATAGTAGCTAATTTACAGTATTTTATAACGCGACCAATTTTTTTTTTAGCTTAGTCATTAATTGGTTGTCCCAATTTTATCGTCTAGTAGTATCTTTAGCAAAAACATTGTTCCTTAATTTAGTCATTAATTGTCACAATTAATGACCAACTATACAACAAAATATATTACTATATGATCAGCTCAACAAACCAATTAATGACCAAAGAAACATGACGAAAATGTTGGTCATGTTATAAGGTCATGTAAATTAGCTACTAATAGTCATATATAAGCAAATTTTAGTCGTTTATTGAAACCAATGAATGACCAAAGCTAAATTTCTGTCGTGTTATAAGACATTGCAAATTAGCTACTAATAGTCATATATATGAAAAATTTAGTTGTTATTTGTAATCACAAACTTATCATTTGTAATAATCATTTATTTATTTTTGGTAGTTTCATATTCATTATATAAATGAATAGTAGTTTATATTCATTTCATTTACTTTCATTAATAATCATTATAAATGACTAATTTAGTCGTGTATTCATTATATTTTTTTTATGTATTCATTATTTATCAACATAAACTAATTAGTATGATTTTGCTGCTAAAATTTAAAAAAATAATGTCATAAAATGTGCATGTCAATCTAATACGAAAATACAAAGTTACATATGTTAATTACAATACTAAATAATATCAAGTGCAACTATAAATAATTTCGACCACATAAATTATATTAAATAAAATGTCAAGTAATACAATATTACTTTTCAACTTAATATTGGTTGGAGTACAATTTATACATGAAATATTAGACTTCAAAACATTGCCAAGGCATTGCAAGTGAATACACCAACTCTAAATATTTGACCATTAGTTTGTGTATGTGTGTCTCATGCAGGATATTAGCTTTAAGGTTATCACTAGACCGGTTCTCTTCTCTCTCTCTTTCTACATTTGTCACTCCAGTGTTATTGTTTTCCTCTTTCTTCAATTTTTTCTTCTTACCAACAATATTGGTTTCCTCTTGAAATGAAAGAAGACATAATATAGAGTATAATGCATGAAAGATGATGAACCTTACAATATAAACTAAAGTAAACTATAAAATATTTATACAATATATACCTCAACATCAGTAATGTCTACCATTTTTATCCAGAAAAGCAAGAAACTCGAACAAGTTTTCTTCACTAGGGCGATAGTGGCCATCATGTGGCTAGATGACTTATATAAACAAAGGGAATAAAATATCACCATAAAGAATAACACCTTAAAAACTAATATGAAAATGGGGCTCTTAGGCTTCTTGTCTAACTTACAAGAACCGCTCCCACTTCCAAAGCTTTAAATATTCCCAAGTCTTCATGATTAACCAATGTAGAATTGAAAATGCTTGAAAATATAGGTGTATGTTGGTATTTTATTTAAACTGATTATATGCTTTAAAATCTGTTGTTTGTGTTGATATGTAAATGTGTTTAAACTAATATATAAATACATATAACAATAAATAATGCAGTAGTAAAAACAAACATAGAACAACAATATTAATTTAGTGTTCACCCAAAACTCTTGGGCTACATCTCTGTGAGCTCTAGTCAACTCAACTAGGCTCTCTTAGATTATGGCAAAGTCCCTTTTACAAGCTCTTAGCTCAAATCCACTGTTTTACATAGAAACGATGAGTTTAGACACCATTTTATCTCTGGCTCTTGAAGCTCTCGCCTTTCTGGCTCTTGGCTTTCTGGCTTTGGCTCTGGATCTTGGCTCTGGCTTTGGCTCTTTAGCTCTGGGTTTGGCTCTAGCTCTTCACTCTGGTTTCTTGGCCCTTTGCAACCTTCAGCTCTTTGGCTTTTCACTTGAGCTTCAAGTGACCCCAAAGGCTCCTTCAGCTGCTCTGCATAGTAGCTCTTTGGCTCTCTCTTCTCTCTCAGCTCTGCAACTCCTTTCAGCATTTAGCTTGCTCTCAATTGAGGTCTCTACCTCCTTTGAGGTGAGCTTCCGCTTTTTTTCTACCCTAGCCATTTCTCTGTGTGCAATCATCCTTCTGTGTCTCTTTGGCTTCCTTGTGTGTTGTTTGTTCGACTGCCATCTGGCTCTGTGGCTTCAACCACATCATTTTTTGTCAAAAACACCCACCTGTAGCATGCATCAATGATCAGGGGCTGTTACGAAGGGATTGTGGCCCTTTCTCTGGCAAAAACCCAAGAATTGGGAAAATTCCATTGCATAGAGAATTTCCGAAAAATGCATTATTGGGCATGCTTTTGGGACCTGAAAATCCATTAAATTGCCTCTATAACCCTCTCGGGTCTGCCATTAGGCATAGTATTACATCGCTTAAGCAAATGGGCTAAACTCCCAGTACACGGGAAAGACATTGAAAAATCAAATTCCCGAACTTAAAAAAATTATAGAATCTTGCCTTATATTTCATCGGGTCTACCTTTTAAATCACTATCGCATCCCCATTATTGATCTAGGAGATCTAGATCCAATGGCTGAGGTTCATTTCGGGCGGCCCTTTCATACGAGGGTTAATCGCTCGATAAGGGTGGTTTTCTCTCTCCTCAGTCTGGACACGTAGCAGCTATTGTATGGGTTCGGGCGGAGCCCAGCCAAAACCACTTACTGCCTTCGGTCCTCCCGAAATCCTACTTGTTTCGGACTTGAAATAATATGCAGCAAAATCTATAACCCTTTCAGGTCCAGTCACATCGTATCAGTGCATATATATATATATATATATATAATATATATATATATATATATATATATATATATATATATCTGTGTGTGTGGGGGGGGGGCCACTCTTCTATGTAGCTCCAATTGCGATCTACCGATATCGGCGATCACGATATTGCATCGGCCCAAGGTCTTTCCATATGGCATCACCAATTACAATCCACTGACATCAGCGATTGTCTTATCGCTCGAGTCGGTCCTTATGCAACATCGCATGTCTGCCTCCGACACGATATGTCAAGGATCGACAATCGGGGGTTTCCCCTTTTCACTTAAATCCGCTCTTTGACCTCCTCTGATGCGATTTACCTCATAAAGCCTTTTAGGCCATTTTTAGAATATTTGCCTCTCTTTCTAAATAACGAGGGGCATCTTCTTTCCACGATAACATCTGCATACTAATTCCATTTTTGCCCATTCAAGTTGCAACAGATTTAGAACAAGACGATCTCTGCAATGGGGTTATTTCCAAGAGCAGCCTGCAACTTTCATTTTCCTCTGATTTACAAAGGATTTGTACCATTTGGCACCTTTTACCTCTTATATGAAGTCTTTTAGACTTAGAGGTTTATCTAAGATGCATTTTTGGATCACGCCTTCCCACTAAAAGAACATTTGGTCTCCAAAATACTAATATATTGATCTGAACAGTAAATGAGAGTGACTTACCCTCTTCTCTCAGCCTCCCTACACTTGCCTTGCATAGTGCCTCTAAACCAAAGTTTCTGACCACTTCCCTTCTTGGATGGGCTAGTCTTCTTGGGAAGAACTGTATTCCTCCTTGCCTTCCTGTAGAACTTCTACTGAGATGGTCATAGAAGGTGGTTTGAACTTCTTTGCCTTGATCATTGATCCAAGGTGGCTCAAACAAACATGAAGCTCATCTGCTCCACAAAACTTTCATTTGTGCCTATTGGACAAGCTATCAACAACAACTATTAACAACAACAGAAATATAGACAACAACTGGATGAACTAAACTCCTGCTTCAACAAAAGAAACAGATTTCATAGCTTGTGAATTACCTCCATGTCTTACATCTGCATACAAATGATGGATTAGATAACAAGACCACAAAACATGTCTTTAAACAAATTACCCTTCAAGTCAAGCATGTAGAAAAGGACCATTAGGACTCTTTTCAAAAGATGAAACATTTCATCACTATCTCCAACTTGGAGACCAAGTTAACATTCCCCAAATCAACATTACATGCATGCCAAAGCAACCAAACCTTTAGTTAATTACACATACATGTTCAAATACAAGGAGATCATCAACATCCCTCTGTTCATGCATCTCCTGCTCATGCATGCATTTCATACTTCAACTTTCACTTAAGCACACTATACTTTCGAAGTTGAATTGAAATATAATGTTGCAACAACAAAGTGAGTCTCCCGCTCAACTTCTCCATTCACCTACTTGGTAAAATCCTGCAATTTGCATTCCATTAACAAAGAAATGCAAATAGATGCATCAATAGACATGCAATCTTAATTGGATAAGAACTCTAACCATTCCTCACCAATCCCTTTCAAAGGTACTACCTTTGTCTGCACATCAACATCATCATGTGAATCATCTTGAGACACATCAGTCATGGAATCTACCTTTCCATTTCTCCATCTTCTATTTCCACTTTCTTCAACTTTTGTGGAAGCATTGTTGGATTCAGAGTCCAACTCCTTTTAGCAAGATGCCCTTTCTTATGGCAGTAAGTGCAACACATGTGCATCCTCTTGTAGCATGATTTGCCTTGTCCAATGGACCTTTTGGCTTCTTGCTTCTTTTCCTTCAAAAGTTTCCTGTATGTGGCCATTCTCTTCAAACATCTAGAAACATTATGGTTATCCAACCCACAAAAGGAACATGCAATTCTTTTCCCATACTTATGTGGACATTTACCATTTAGAACCAGATTTAACCTACCTCTTTCACCTTTATTGCCTTCATGAGGAGGTGAAGAAAATGAAGAAGTGGCTCCTTTTGGAACACCATCAATCTCTTCATGGTTGTTAGAGTTTCCACAACTCTCTAGTTCAAGTGTGTGCTTCTGAACACTTGCATCTTGCAAATGATGTTTCAAGCTATTGCATTCCTCCTAAATACAATCTTCACACAATGTAATGCAACCCCTTCTTGGAGTTGTTTTAATGGCCTTCATGGCAGCTTCAGAACTTTCTCCATAAGCTTGTCCATAGCCAAGACCCAAATACTTAGGCCTTTCCTCAATCATTATTGACTCAACAATACCTTGTGCATGTCTACCCAAGCCTTTTCCTTCATAGCCCATCTTGGACATTAGCTTGGAACCTATGCCTCTAGTATGTTTTTCAAAAGAACCAATATAAGCATTCCTAGAGGAATTTGAAGACAAACTAGAATGGCTTACCTATTCTTCAAGCTGATACTTGACTAAGGATTCTTTGGCAACAAAGAGTTGTGACTCCAACTCATGCATCCTTTTCAGGTTCATATTTGCAATATCAAGTTGCCTCTCCATTTCCTTCAGTCTGTCGGAAGGCAAATTGGTTTCCTTCATGGAATTCAACTGCTCTCTAAGTATGATGCTCTTCCTTCCATCCTCATACATTTCTTTCACCATATCCATTATGGTGGATAATTCTTGCTTCATGTCTTCATCAATAAATCTTGTGAAGAAAGCATAATTCGAGGACTCGTAAAAGTTGTCATTATGCCAATGACTTCTTTCTTCTTGTCCTTGCTGAACTGACCTATCTATAGCTTTCTCTTCACCTCTGCAAACTCAAACAATAGTCAGTCTGAAACAAGCATACAATCAATCAGACAATCAATCCTTGACTGCCCAAACACCTTTCAAACAAGCAATCTTTGCTTTGTTAATCAAGCATACTGATATAACCTCCTTTGAAGGTGAGTTTCATTAAGCTTAAGCTCTGATACTACCTTATCTAAAAATGGGGCTCTTAGGCTTCTTGTCTAACTTACAAGAACCTCTTCCACTTCCAAAGCTTTAAATATTCCCAAGTCTTCATGATTAACGAATGTGGAATTAAAAATGCTTGAAAATATAGGTGTATGTTGGTATTTGATTTAAACTGATTTTATGCTTTAAAATCTATTGTTTTTGCTGATATGTAAATGTGCTTGAACTGATATATAAATACATATAACAATAAATAATGCAGCAGTAAAAACAAACACAGAACAACAATGTTAATTTGGATTTCACCCAAAAATCTTGGGCTACGTCTCCATGAGCTCTTGGCTCAACTCCATTGTTTTACATAGAAATGATGGGTTTAGACACCATTTTATCCCTCACTCCTGAAGCTCTCGGTTTTCTGGCTCTCGGCTCTCTCTCTGGCTCTTTGGCTCTAGTTCTAGCTCTTGGCTCTGGCTCTTGGCTCTTGCTCTAGCTCTTCAGCTTTGGCTTTGGCTCTGGCTCTTCGGCTCTCACTTCTTGGCCCTCTGCAACCTTCAACTCTCTGGATTTTCACTTGAACTTCAAGTGACCCCAAAGGCTCCCTCAACTGCTCTATGTAGTAGCTCTTTAGCTCTCTTTGCTCTCTCAGCTCTGCAACCACTTTCAGCATTCAGCTTGCTCTCAATTGAGCTCTATGCCTCCTTTGAGATGAGCTTCTAGATTTTTGGCTAGCCTAGCTGTTTCTCTGTGTGCAATCATCCTTCTGTGGCTCTTTGGCTTCCTTGCACGTTGTCTGTTCGATTACCATATGGATCAATGACTCTGTGGATTCAAATGCATCATTGTTTGTCAAAAATGTCCACCTGTAGCATGCATCAATGATCAGGGTCTGTTACGAAGGGATCGTGGCCGTTTCTCTGGCAAAAACCTGAGAATTGGGAAAATCCTGTTACACAGAGAATTTCCATTAGGTGTAATATCACATCGCTTAAGCATATGGGCTAAATTCCCAATACACGGGAAATACATTGAGAAATCAAATTCCCGAACTTCAAAAATTATAGAATCCCGCTTTATATTTCATTGGGTCCACCTTTTAAATCACTATCTCATCCTCACCATTGATATGGAAGATCTGGTTCTAACAACTTAGGTTCTTTTCGGTCAGCCCTTTCATACGGGGGTTAACCGCCCGCTAAGGGTGGTTTTCTCTCTCCTCAACCAAGACACATGGCAGCCATTGTATGGGATTGGGACTTACCGCCTTCCCACCTGGGACATGTGACAGCCATTGGGCCTTACCTCTTACCACCTTCGATCCTCCTCAAATCCCGCTTGTTTCGGACTTGAAATAATATGCAATGAAATCTATAACCCTTTCGAGTCTGGTTGCATCGTATCAGCACACACACACACACACACACACACACACACACACATATATATATATATCTATTGAAAATGCAACAAGATGATGGAGCTTAGTGAAAAGAAGTCGCCTTCACTAAGTGGGCCCGCAGGCTATTTTTGGCACAAAGTCTATTTTTAGACATATGGATCATGGTCTATGAGTTGCAGGATGCTATTTGTGGATGATTTATCATGTTAGTAAAAGTAGATGGACTTCTATTTTTAGAAATATCGGCGGAGTCTATTTTTAGACTGCCAGGCTAAAAATAGAACAGTCAAATATCATTAGCTCTTAATAATATTTAGACTATAAACATTATCTTATCCTCTTGGAGCACTTCAGTTCGAGCTATGGATGTGGCACATGCAACTATCAGAAGGAAATACATTTTTCTTATGGTTCAGTTGAGCTATTGCATGATGGACTTCAGTTAGAACTCAAGTGGTTGAGTTTTGGTGGAGTTGATTGAGGAGTTGATGGAGTTGTGTTCAGTTTGACTTAGTTGAACTAGTTGTATTTAGTCTAACTAACAAATAAACTAGTGATGAGTGGTGTGAATTAATTATAAAGTAATTCCCTAATTATTAACTCATAAATCAACTAAAGAATACATCAGTTAACTCAGTGCATGGACAGTTCAGTGGAGACAAGTGTTAGAGGTGAGTGAAAGGGCAAGACAACTGTCAGTTGTGACTATACTTGTGCATGTGATTTGCACAATCAGTGGGATTGAGTTGCCAATGAGGATCGCGTAGTGTTACACAAGGGAAATATGAGTTTGGTTCAGCCATTCTCATCCATTCTCTATGCAGGATTGCGCAGTGGAGGCAGGCAAGCAGCAGAGGAGATTTGAGCCAGTGATTGATTCAGATCTAAGCTAGTTTGTGTGTAACAGGTGGAGATAGTACACAGTACTTGCAAGGAGTATTGTACTATGTATTGTTACATGTTCTCAATCAATATAATATACAGATAGTTGGGGGTTTTTAGCTTTATGCTTTCCCCGTGATATACTGTGTTGATATGTGTGATTGATGCTTCAATGTGCGCATGTGATTGTTTCTTAATACTGCAAAACTGATGATCAACGTAGAGGAGGTTATGTATTATGCATGATTCCGCAAATAGTGTATAATCAGGATAATCTCTGTGAATAAGTGTCATATTATTCAAAATTTCTACACTTTGGGTCATTTTCTGATCCATCTCGAGTTCCGATTCACTCGGTATGGTTTCTTTCTTATTATTCGTCTCTTGTGCTGGGTTGCAGTCTTCTTTCATTTCTGTTTCCATTCCATTAAGGTTTTCCTCCATAGATTGGTCTTCATTTGCCATTTCTACATTTTCCTCCAGTACATGATACATGTTTTCACTAACCTTTTGCCCCTCATTACGTAGTTGCCTTGATCCTTTTTTGTCACTTTTTCCTCTACTTATAACTTTCTGGAAGTTATCGGTGTCCTTCATTTCCTTAGGTTTTCCTTTGTTGTCTGCTTGACTAAGAGGGAAATCTCTGAACAAGTGTCCATGTTCATGGCATTTACGACATCTGAACGGGATATGCTCGTAGTCTACTGTTTGAACCCATTCCTCATCAAAAACTTCCAGGATGACTTCATCCGGAAGAGCTCCTAATAGATCCATTTCTACACAAATCCTTGCATAGGAAGTGTATTTGCCTCTTCTTGTGGCTTTCGAAGGTTTTACAAAACGTCCTAGTTTGTTACCTATGGCAGCAAGCGATTCAGTTTGCCAATAATCAAGAGGAAGAGAATAAAGTCTTACCTAGACTGGAACCAAAGTGAAAGTCTCCCGCTCTGGCACAAAGTTCGTTTTCCAAGGCCACATATAGATGCCATTTGCTGCATAAAAGTAGGGTCCTCCTTCGAATATTTTGTCTTCGTCTTCAATGTTTGTGAACACCACAGTGAAAAATCCCTTGGACCCTAGATGTAAGTCTATGCTTCCTTTGGGTTTCCAGTGATACTTGATCCATAACTACAACGCTTTTTCTATGGGACATAAACCCATAAACTTGCAAATTATAGCGTAGGTCCCCATATGTTCTCTATGTGCCTGAAGTGCAGGATCGTTTAACACCACTCTAGGAGTGACCTCCATTTTGGGTCTGCACGGTCCCTTTTGTTTATTGTTCCTTGTGCCCTAGCTTTTGTCTTCTTCTTCTTTGTCTTTAGTGCTAACATTTTCCTTGGGTCTGCCCCCCTCTGTTTCCTTTTCATTATTACTCTGTTCCTCTTCCTCCGAATCTTTGACTTTGCCCAAAGGGGACTTGCCTCTACTAGCCACAATAGTTTTGTAGGAGGGAGGGGAGCTCCCTCCCCTGCGTTTCTCCATTAGTAACAGTCGTTGAACCTCTTCAAATCCTGACGAAACATTTTCTCCCTCTTCCATATATCCCAACTATATCATAAATCGAACCATTGAAAAAATATATGGTATTAAAATCCTAACCATGTTAATATATTACCAAACCGAATAAAACCATATATTATATATATAACTGCATATATTTGATAAACCATATATATGTTAATATATATGATATGCAACGGTTATATATACATGATATAACAAACAAAATGCATATGGGGGGAATATTACATGGTTTATGGCCATATAAAGTTAAAACAAAACAACCGATGGTCAACAATGGGTCCCGGTGGGGCTTGGGTAGGCGAACACGTAGGTGGTCTCGCCACCCAAAGCCACCCACGATGTAACAGCGCCAACCAAACGAATTAATGTGGGTTTCATATGTTTGGTTGTTGGGATATGGGATGGGTGCGGGTCCCGTGAAGAATGGGCCCACCCTCCAACTTTGATACAAAAATATATTACATGCCCATTTTAAAACATGTGGTTGGGGGTAAAAAACTATATGTTTAAAATACACACTACATAACCACATCTATGGTAATTCTGCCTCCAATATTATTTAAACATAACATATTACCAGTGCCCATGGAGAGGGAGATCAGCAGCACGAATTTTGAGACAAGGTGGTGGAACCTTGAGCACTCAGAAATACTGGTGGAACCTTGTTTGAGAAATTTTTTTACAGGAGGGTGATTTTGGTCCAGTGTCAGAATTGGGCAAGTTTTATATGGATTTTTCACCTCTCAGTGACGGGAATCCATTGGTAGTGCTAGTTTCTACAACATAGATCTGCAATTTTCAGGCATTTTTCAGCATGGAGGTATAATGCTCCATTTTTTGTAATTGATGAATGTAACTTCTATTGATGCCATTTTTAATGAATGAAGGCCTCCCCATTGATCGAGCAGGGCCCAAAGACGTAGTCCAAGAGGGAAAAACTCCATTATCGAGTTCTTGTCTTCTTGTCTTCTCATGTGTTTCTTCTTCTTCTTCTCACATGTGCACATTTAAGTTTCTCTTTGGTTAAGCTACAAACTATTTATGTAATTCTTTTCATGCATTTATAAACAAAAGATAACCTGGATCAAGTGGTATCAGAGCGGGTGTCTTTAGATGTGAATTGCATGTTTGTATGATAACAAGAAACAGGCTCCGAAGAGGCGAAGGAGAATTACAGTCTTTCAATCCTGAGGCAGGGCATGCACATCGAAGGAGAAACATGGCAGATGAAGAATCTTGATATGAGGAGGCGTTCAATTTTCGCAAGACTTTCTATATGATGGTAGATCGTGTTGAGAAGTTGTTCTCAAAGCTCGAAAAAGTGAAAAATGAAAAGGGGAAAACTCCAGAAGGATAAGGTTCAATACATGGAGGTGATGGAGGAGATCCACCTCCTTCTCCTTCTACAAGTGAAATTTCTTCTTCTTCTCACCATAATGATAATCAAAATTCAAAAGATACATCTAAGAAGCCCTTTTTAAAATTAGATGTTAAAATTGATCTCCCCATGTACAATGGTGAAAGCAATGCAGAAAAACTTAATAATTAGATTAGGCAAATTGAGATATACTGTAGGATTTAGCAGATCGTGGAGGATGAAGCAAGGATTCAATTGGCCTCTTTGCGATTAACCAACATCGCTCTTTTTTGGTGGGAAAGAAAAGTTCAAAGTAGTAAGGATGTGGGTAGTATTTATTCCTCTTGGCCTAATTTCATTTCTGTATTAAAAGCACAATTTTATCCATTGGGATACATGCAAAAAGATTTAATGAACTGGTAGTATTTAAGGCAAGGCAAAGGTCAGGATGTTCAGAGTTTTACAGAAGAATTTAGGAAGCAAGCACTAAATTTGGGTATTGCACTTGATACATCTGAAATTGTAACTAAATACATTGGATCGTTACATAATTATATTAGGCATTCATTGTTATTGTTTGAACGAACCACCATTGCTGCGGCCAGCGTAAAGGCCATTCACATTGAGAACAGGGGAAAATATGACAGAGATGACCAATCAAAGAGTACGACAGCACTGAAGAGAAGGGGAGCAAAGCCCTCTTGTACACATTATGGGAAAGAGGGGCATGATGAAGAGAATTGTTGGAAGCTGCACCTTGAACTGAGACCTGAGAGGAATGATAGAAATGGGAAACAGAAGGCCGTCGCCACGAACAACAAATCCAAGATTCTGTGTCAGAGGAAGATGAGAAAGTCACAGCTACGGGATTTGCACAAGGTAGGCCCATTGACTTGGGGTCTGACTCTAGTGATAAGATGAAGTTTGCAGCCCTAGGGGTCACGACAAGAGATCCCATAGATTTAGGGTTTGATTCTAGCTATGAATCAAGGATTTCAACCGATATAACAAAAAGGACACTTCCTTCAGCAGGACTCCAAGAACTTGAAGAGATCAACCACCACATCCAAGCAGAGAATGTTGAGCTAAGGAGGCTTCTACAGGAGGCAAGGGATGAAAACCAAATATTACTACGCTAGTTGCAAGCCAAGGATGAGGCCTTGGAATAGCCGCAACATAGCTATTGTGAGGTAAAAAGTGATTCTCTAATTTCATAAGATTTTCATGATGATGAATTTGCTGCTTTTGAAAGCCATACTACAGGGGTTGGATCCAAATTAATGAAGAAAATGGGATATCAAGAAGGGGCCTCGGCATCAGAGGCCAAGGCATCATAAACCCCATCAAAGTCAAGGAGTTGCCGCACCATGTAGGAATCGAATACACTAGAAAGGAAATGGGGGAAAGTTCCAATATAGCTAGTAACCAACCAACAACAGATGGTGAAATTCGTTCCTCGCAATCCAGCAATAGTGAGGGCTCCATGAACGCCTTTCAAAGAAACACCAAGGGGAAGTGCCCCAAGGCAACCCTGAAAGTTTGGAGGAGAAAGAACCTTTGAATCATTGCAACAAAGAGGGACACCAACAAACCACGTGTCTGATGCTCCATGTTCTGGAAACATTGCTAGAGGAGCTGAAAGATGAACATGTTCAACAGATGAATCTGCACCATTCACGATGGTCTGCTTTGTTAAGATGGTTTTTTTTTGGGTAGTAGCTTGTTATGGCCACCATTGTAATTCATACGTTGCAATGTAAAAATGATGGCGTGTTTCCCATCACTTCAAGACACAACGATGATATTTTGGCCTTTTCCTTATTAGTGTTTGAGGCATTAATTACTTCTTATGTAGTCCTTGGCCAATGAGTGTGTTCTATGAACTCTTGGCAAGGAAGGGTTGTTGAGTCATGTGTGGTGTGCATGATTGCAAGAATGTACTAGTTTTGTGTGCAGGAGATTGACAGTGTGGATTGACAGTGTGCTAATGCTTTTTGAGGACCAAAAGCTCCTCAGTGGGGAGGATTGATCCAAGAGGATCTCGAGACACCAAGGGGATGGATAAAGGCTCAAAATTCAAAATGGTAGAAAGGAGAAGTTGATGGCATCAGTTGAGAGGGCTCGTCTTCCTGATCGTGATGTCGTGAACGGTTTGTCAATCTGAGCTTGTATGCAAAAGATAGAGCTCTTCAAAGATTATATGGTAGAGGAAAAATGGGGCCCACAGTGCACCACATGGCATCCCAATTAGCACGGGGGACCCACATGGCAGCTTGACACTTAGCATCCTCTAGTGGTATCCTAAACCTGCACAAGGAAACATGGATATTTTGGTTATAAATAAAATTTTTATATAGTTATTTAAATTAACTATATAAATACAAATACATGACCAAATCTAAAATTATATATCCCAACTATATCATAAACCAAACCGTTGAAAAAATATATGGTATTCAAATCCTAACCATGTTAATATATTACCAAAACGAATAAAACCATATATATTATATATAACTGCATATATTTGATAAATCATATATATTTAATATATATGATATGCAAGGGTTATATATATATATGATATAACAAACAAAACACATATGGGGGGGGAGATTACATGGTTTATGGCCATATAAAGTTAAAACAAAATAGCTGATGGTCAGCGATGGGTCCCAGTGGGGCTTGGGTAGGCCAACACGTAGGTGGTCCTGCCACCCAAAGCCACCCATGATGTAACAGTGCCAACCAAATGAATTAATGTGGGTTTCGTATGTTTTGTGGTTGGGATATGGGATGGGTGTGGGTCCCGTGAAGTACGGGCCCACCCTCCAACTTTGATACAAAAATATATTACATGCCCATTTTAAAACATGTTGTTGGGGGTAAACAGCTATATGTTTAAAATAAACATTACCATAACCACATCTATGGTAATTTCGCCTCCAATATTAACATATTGCTAGCACCCATGGAGAGGGAGTTCAGCAACACGAATTTCAAGACAAGGTGGTGGAACCTTGAGCACTCAGAAACACTAGTGGAACCTTGTCTGAGCATAATTTTTGCAGGAGGGTGATTTTGGTTCAATATCAGAATTGGGCAAGTTTTATATGGATTTTGCACCTCTTGACGACAGGAATCCATTGGTAGGGTCAGTTTTTGCAACAAAGATCTACAATTTTCAGGCATTTTTCAGCATGGAGGTATAATGCTCCATTTTTTGTAACTGATGAATGTAACTTCTTTTGATTCCATTTTTAATGAATGAAGACCTTCCCATTGATCAAGCAGGGCCCAGAGACGTAGTCCAGGAGGGACGAACTCTGTTATCAAGTTCTTGTCTTCTTGTCTTCTCATGTGTTTCTTATTCTTCTTCTCACATGTGCACATTTAAGTTTCTCTTTGGTTAAGCTACAAACTATTTATGTAATTCTTTTCATGCATCTATAAACAAAAGATAACCTGGATCAAAACTGCTGAAATGGAATGGCTAGTTTCTCCTTCAAATAAACAACTTCTGCAAGAGTTCTCACTCCATACACATGTTAACCTACAGTCAAACATGTAAACCTTTAGCAAACATAGGCATCTTACACCAAAACCCCATACTCTATCCTTAAAAGAGCATAAACAATACCACAATAAATAAGTCTTTTTCCAAAACACATATAGAGAAAAGAGGAATAAAAGCTACAAAATTGATGTAATGGCTATTGCAGAAGGAACATGGAGACTGGAAAACCCCTGCAAGGTCATCTTCATCTTCAAACTACTCCATAAATTGAATCAACACTCTGGTTGACCATGGACCCATAGGCTTCAATTTGCAAAAATCTTGTCCATAACTGCACCTTTGATCATGAAACCTACTCCAATGAGTTCAGAATGTCTAAAAATGGCTACTTATCCTCTTTTTGCATCCAATTTGGTTGAAAACTGAAGACGTTATGGCCTCTCCTAGTTAGGCCATTATTCGCTCCACAAATTGCTCAAAAATTAGCACCAATCCTACAATTTCGCCCCAAAAAGCACTAACTGGGTGAAAATTTCACCCACCACCGAGCGAAATTGTAGGACGGTTAATTCTGCCCATAACCCCATCATAGGATATAGAAAATGTCATCCCTACTGGTCACATGATGCGATTAGTGTCTGGCAGTTAACGATGGTGGTTACAATAACTGCTAGTGGCTTAGCATGGCATGTTCACATGAGTAGTTTAGGCTAGTGGTCAAGTGAGCGGTGGCGATTACACTAACTACTCGTGACTTAGCTTGGCGCATTCACATGAGCAGTTTAGGCTAGCGATTAGGTGAGCGGTGGTGGTTGCAATAACTGCTAGAGGCTTAGCTTGGCACGTTCACATGAGGAGTTTAGGGTTGCGGTCAAGTGAGCGGTGGTGATTACAATCACTGTTGGTAGCTTAGCTTGGCGCATTCACATGAGGATGCAATGACAGTGGTAGTCACAATAAAGGTTAATGTTGGTGGTTATGTGTTCACATGGACCGGTGGTCACAACAAATGATGGCCACATTCACATGGGGGGCAGTTAAATCTGCCCAACCCCACAACCACAGCGGCATTCAATATTAGATATAAACTGCCACCCATGATTGTTAAGAACCATCGTCCGGGCGTATTGGTAAACCGTTGGCTTGTTGTGTGGGAGGTCATGGGGTCGAGCTCAATCTCCACTAAACAAAATTTTAATGTGCCTTTCAGAGGACATGTGGTGGCCTCCAGCTTAGCCACATGTCAACTCCTGATTCGCCTGAATCCAATCCACATGGACCAATCAGACTTCGCCAAATCAATGGAATATTCTTAGAATATTATGGGAATATTATTAGAATATTCTTGAAATATTCCTTTTTCCACCTATGTTGTACGGATTCCCAATTAGCATCCCAGTCAACCATCTGCAAAATTTTTACCTATTTGACAAAGTGAAGAGATCGTGTTTCTGGGAGCATATGATGTCCATTTTGCACGAAACGTGTTGCACTGGATTTAGGACGACAAGCAATACGCAGTCATGTAGGTTGCACACCATTCTAGGAACTTTGATTTTTAGGCCAATTTTGAGCTCTTGATCAATATCAAAAGGCATTGACAACAATAAAGAAGTTTTATTATTGGCCAAATACGAAGAAGGAAGTGGAAAATTTTGTGGCTAGATGCTTGAATTGTCAACAGGTAAAAGCAGAGTATGAGCATCCAGGTGGTCTCTTGCAACCAAATCCATTTCGAGAGTGGAAATGGGAGTTCACTTCCATGGATTTCATCATAGGTTTGCTGAGTACATCTAGACAACATGATTCCATCATGATATTAGTTGATAGGGTGACAAAGGTAGAGCACTTCATTCCAGTGAAATCTACATATTCAACTAATGATGTAGCACGAGTCTTCATCAAAGAGGTAGTGAAGTTGCATGGTGTCCTGAAGATGATTGTGTTAGATAGGGATTCTAATTTCACTTCCAAATTTTGGAAGGAGTTATTTGCAGGTTCGGGTAAAGAGTTGGCCTTCAACACAACTTATCACCCGCAGACATATGGATAGACAAAGAGCGTCAACAGGATTTTGGAGGACATGTTGAGAATGTACGTCATGCATTAGCAACAAAAGTGGGAAGAGTATCTTCAATTGTTATAGTTTGCTTACAAAAATGGGTATCAAGACTCACTGACGATGAGTCTATTTGAGGCACTATATGGGAAGAGTTGTAATGCTCCCATTAGGTTGAGTGATCTAGTTAACAAGGTATTGATTGGACCAGACATGTTGGCAGAGATGGAACAAGAAATGCAAGTAATCAAGAAGAATCTAAAGGCATCGTGGGACAAACAAAAGAGTTACGCAGATCAGAACAAGTTGTTTCAGGAGTTTCAGATTGGGGAACAAATGTACTTGCACATTAAGCCCAAAAAGATATCCTTGAGGATTGAATCATGTGCCAAGTTAGCACCTCAGTTTTGTGGACCTTTCAAGTTTCTTGAAAGGATTGGACTAGTAGATTATCGACTTTCATTGCCTCCAATAGTGAAAGTCCATTATGTTTTCCATGTCATTGCTTAAGGAGCATGTTTGGGATTTTGATCATGTGATTGATTGGTTTGTACTGTAGGTGGAGATAGAAGGAGAATTCCATCCAGAACCTCAGTGCATTTTGTAGAGAAAGATGCTCATGCTCCAAAATCAAGCAATCAAGTAGGTTAAAGTGCAGTGGAAGCATTTTGGGCCCAAGGAATCTACATGGGAGATGGCTAATCAGATGCGGGCTATGTATCCTTCTCTATTTGCTAGTTGAGTGAATGTTTTCGGCATATGTTTTGATGTGATGTTTTGGTATATGTTTATAGATGTATATGGATGTAAATAGCACCATGAGTTGTGTTATAAAGCTCCAATAAGTGGTATGGGTGTCATGTTGTTATGTTTCTCAGCAATATGACCATTTTGAATATTGCAACGAGCTAAGTTAGAAAGATTCATGGGAAATAATTTTTTTATTTTCAGTGGTCTTGTTAGTTGTAGGTGTCATTGAACACCGAAGATGGTGTTCCACCAAGTGGGTGGGTTCTGTAACAACCATGGTAAAAAATCCATGTAATAAAGTTAATAAAGGAAAAATAATAACCAAGCTCATGGAACACATATCCCAAGTTGAATGTTGGGGAAAATATAGAGATGGGGATCACTTGTGATTAATTAATGGCTCTGGAAATTGGAAAAGGGAATGGAAAAGGCTTTGGAAAGGCATGAGGCATTTATTGGCATTTTATTTATGAAAATAATGGAAAATAGGAGACAATGAAGGTGAAAGATCATAGGTTGCATGTGAGGAGGAAGTCGAAGGAAAAATAATGGAAAATGATGAAAATAGAGGCCTCATTAATAAAAAGGCTTATAAGGATTAGTTTGTAGCTTTTTGTCAATGCTAGTTTTTTGTCAGTTCATATTTGGAGCTCTCATTTTCTACTCCCTCTCTCATACTCTTGGACACTTAGAGTTTTCTTGGAGAACTCTTGGAGGAGTGTGGCATACACACAATTTGGAGAAATAGGAAAAGGAAGAGTAAGAAAGTGCAAGAATACATTGAGATAAGGAATTACAATAGGTTTTGCTTGAAGGTACTGAGTTGCATGTATGATTTCCTTGCTATTTTTGGCATGCATGGAACATGCATTTGGTTTCTTGGTTATGGTCTATCATTGGCATGGAGGAATGTCATGATTGACAGTGGTTTTTCCTAGCCTTTCCTTTTCCTGGATATCCCTGGTGTTGTGGGTTTCTTTCCTCTTGTTTTCAAGTTAGTTTTAATGTTCCTTATGGCTATCGGTTGAGTTACTAGTTACTCGAGCCTTGGTTGGACAAAAATTATAGAAGCCCTGTAACAACTTGGGTTGAGTTACTAGTCCTAGAAGCCTTGGTTGGAAAAATTATATGGAGCCCTTGGTGGGTTGAGTTACTAGTATTGGAATCCCAGGTTGGAAAAACACTCTGGATCCCGACAACAAATGTGGGTTGAGTTACTAGTCCTGGAAGCCATGGTTGGAGAAAACACTCTAGAGTCATGAATAACTTGGGTAGAGATAGATCTGGTGATGGTTAGTGGTGTTCGACCATGAGGTGGAATCATGATTCGAATTTAAACAGGAACGCAACAAAATACAGAGATAACCATATACACAAAGATACAGCAGAAATAATACTTCATTTCATTAATGGAAAATACTGAAATATGCTTACAACCAGAAATGGAAGTAAACCAGCTAGGGCGATGGTAGCTTATCTCTGAGGAGATATGTGGTCGCTACATGCCTCTGAACTATGTTACAATGAGGCTCGAAGGCCTATTTATTGTTGAGAAACAATGGAAAACCCTTAACATTCCAAAACCTAACCCTAGGAGACGAAACATCAAACTATGGGCCCCGTTGGGGTGAGTTGGATAGCCAACTTCCCGAGGTCGCGAATTGGTCATATTATCTCCGTTTGACGCGCATGATAGCCCATTGGAAAGATCTCTCTGAGGACTACGACAGAAAAGATGATTTTTTGATAGAAAAATCACTGGTGGTAGATTTCCCAAAAAATGTCGTTTAGGGCCTCAAAACGGCTCCGGAAGTTTAGGACCCGAAAAACTGCTAAAAATAGTAAATTGTGCTATAATTAAGGAAACTGAAAATTTGAAAGAGACATTTGTGGGGGTCCAAATGGGATAGGTGGATGGCCACCAACATCAACCTGGATCATTCCTCCCCCCTTAGGAAGAAATGGTCCCCATTACATTGAGTTCCTCTTTGAGATGAGGAAGCTTTTGCTGATCTAGGTCTCTGGTGAGTTGTTCTGCAATCTCTGATGTGTCCAGAAATGGTGGAAAGCATGGTCGACGATGGTCCACCTTGAACACTCGATGCAAGTGAAGGAATGGAGGAATGCTATGCTTCAAAGCATTGTTTCCCGTAGCCTTGGTACTAGTGTAAGGACCATGTCGGAGTTGTCTGAGTTTCTGATGGGTTCTAGTAAGGCGTTCTCTCTGCAGATGTAACCAAACTTTGTCGCCCACCTGAAACTTGTGTGGTACCCCTATGGGTGAGGAGAAGTTGTTCCTGTGTTCTGTCATGACCGTATCCCTTTGCTGCTGCTGCTGCATGGAGGAACCCTTTGCGGGGGTCATGAATGTAACAACGATCTTCCCTTTACTTTGGGAGAGAACCAATTAGGAAATAAATTTCCTAGTTTGGGAGATGAGCTTGTTGCCTTTCTTAGCAGAGATCAAAGAGGTGGCAGTAAGTGGGGCTACCTCCGGTATCCTGTATAATGAATTATCCAAAGAAATAATGACAGTGCGAGGCCTTGAATCATACACAACATGTCGCTTCCACAAGTATGGTTGGCCTAATAGTGCATCACAAACATCCAAAGGTGTAACATCACACAATACCTCATTTGTGAAGGGCTTGATGCTATAGGGAAGGCGGCACTACTGGCGAACTTTGAGATCTCATCCTTCATGAAGCCACCCAATACTATATGGCTGCGAGTGTGGTGTAGTCGGAAGGCCCAACTGCTTCACGACCTCTACTGAAACAAGGTTCTTTTGGCTCCCACTATCAACAATGAATTGCTGCGGTGAACCCTTCACCCACATTTGTGAGTGGAAAAGGCACTCCCCCTCCTCTGGATCTTCAGGCTCATTCTTCTGGATCTTGGCAGTGGCAATGGTGGCGCTAGGCTCCGCATTAATGATCTACTTCCCTTTGCCATTCCCCTTGTCGGGTTCTGGCTCAAGATCAGAACATGCATCTGATTCGGAAGCCTTCAACTCGGCCACCAGCGACTGCTTGGTCCAACACTCACTTGTGTTATGAGTGGGACCCTTGTGGAACTCACACCACTTTCCCATGTCCTTCTTCGGCTTCGTGGTGTTTTTCTTGCAGCTTCGACGGGTTGCCTTGGGTCACCTCGCCTTGGATTTGTCCTTTGGGCTTCGGAATTGCAGATCCAAAGTCTCGCTTCTTCTGTTTGAACTTTTGCTCGATTTTAACAGAGTATGTGTATGCTGTGCCGAGTGAGGAGATGTTCAAGAACTCCATCTCTTCCTGGATATATCTATGTAGGTAGCCATGGTATTTGAGTATTAGATGCAGCTCAGAGTCCTTGATACCCAACTGTGTGTGAAGGGTATGAAAAATGTTTGTGAACTCTGGCACATCTTGGTCTCGTCCCTGCCGCAGTGTTGTCCATTTGATGTATTTGTCCTCATAGCTTTTGACAGGGTAGTACTTCTCCTTGATGGCATCCTGAAAGTCATTCCAAGTGGGTGCGGCTGAAAATAGTGAGCCTGTACTTTCATCCTTCTACTTGCAGTAAGTTTCCCACCAGTCCTTGACATGGGGGGCTGCTTTGAGAAGAGCGAAAACAATCTTTTCCCGACTTGAAAATTCATGAACCGAAAAATACCCATCTAGCAGATTTAACCATTTATCTATGACATCTACGTCTATTTGACCCTCAAAGATGGGGATTTCAAAATCAACTTGTACCTTAAATGGTGTGGCGTTTCCAGAGTAGCTGTTGGAAGCCGATGCATCCCCTGTGGGTAGCCACTGAAGGATCTGTGCAAAGTTATCCATCATTGCGTTCCTTTGCTGCTCGAGCGCTTCTTCGAGCAAGATTTTGATAGGATCTCCTGCCCCCTCGCCTTTCTTCTCATCCACCATGGGAGGCCGTCAGGATTTGCGAGGCTGGTCTTGCAAAGGTTCGACCAGTTCAAGCCCTAACTCCTTATATCCCGACCTCGTTGGGGACATGCAAAGAAAAACAAAGAAAAATAAAACCACTCTGATACCACTGATCCGAATTTAAACAGGAGAGCAACAAAATACAAATATAACCATATACACAAAGACGCAGTAGAAATAATACTTCATTTCATTAATGGAAAATACTAAAATATGCTTACAACCAGAAATGGAAATAAACCAGCTAGGGCGATGGTAGCTTATCTCTGAGGAGAGATGTGGTCGCTACGTGCCTCTGAACTATGTTACAATGAGGCTTGAAGGCCTATTTATTGTTGAGAAACAATGGAAAACCCTTAACATTCCAAAACCTAACCCTAGGAGATGAAACGCCAAACTGTGGGCCCCATTTGGGGTGAGTTGGATAGCCAACTTCCCAGGGTCGCGAATTGGTCATATTATCTCCGTTTGACATGCATGATAGCCCATTGGAAAGATCTCTCCGAGGACTACAATGGAAAAGATGATTTTTTGACAAAAAAATCGCTGGCGGTAGATTTCCCAAAAAACGTCGTTTAGGGCCTCAAAACGGCTCCAAAAGTTTAGGACTCGAAAAACTGCTAAAAATAGTAAATTGTGCTATAATTAAGGAAACTGAAAAACTGAAAGAGACAGTTGTGGGGGTCCAAATGGGATAGATGGGTGGCCACTAACATCCACCTGGATCAAATCACTGGTTGAGGGTTGAGGTGGTTTGGCCGTTGGAAGCCACAATTTGGTTTTGTTTGATTGTTTCATGAGATCCCACATTCATGCTTAGAATATGGCGTGGGGGTGTCTAGCTAAAAGAGAGATTTGGTCCAACCCAATCTATGTTCGGGTGGTACGTGGAAGTCCCTAACTTGGTTGAATTTGCATATGTTAATAAGAGATCTTTTTCCTTTGGTATTTTATGAGTAAATGTGATTTCCATTATGTGGCTTTAATGGTTGTATCCTCATTGATATATCCCTGGTTATTTGTGTGTTATAGACATGTTTTATGACAATTATGATGTATGGCTCTCATCATGCTTTGGTTAGTATATGAAATGTTAATGAATTAATGACCTAATAGACAAAAATGCAACTATTATGAGGAGATATTAGTCCTCTTTGACTATTCTCAAATAAGTATGAGATCCCTATGCTCAGATCTATTGTTCTGACCTGTAGATTACATGTTTATGATATGTTTGATGAATTGTCTATCATGGCTCGTAAGTGTCAAATCAAGTTATTGTTCAATTTTTTGAATTAGTAACCTTGTTCCAATGTTATTTATCATTTATGGAAGTTTCATGAAGTTCTGGGCGGTGGACTAAAACTTGGCCCTAAAAAAGTGGCACAAAATCTTAGGTTAATGGCACTAAAATTCCTAAAAAATGTCACAGTCGCATGGATGCATTATTGTGGGAGTGACTGAGGCTCTAGGTTAGTGAAAAATATAGTTCTCTCAGGGGTTGGACACTTGAAGGGGTTGGTTGGCTCTTGAAGGTTATATAGCTCCCAAGGAAGATCAGATTGGTCTTTTCTTATCAGTTCCACTTCCTTAACTATACATGGGGAGTTGAATTGGGTAACAGTGGAAGGAGGGGTATTACAAAGTGGTACTAGAGCATGATTTCCATTCTCCTTGGGTAATGTTTGGTTTTCCTTCTCCTTGGATGAATGTATTTTCATGTGTACATGTCGGTTGCATATGTTTCCTTATGCTTGTGGTCTGTTCCCATTGTGTATGCATGGTGATGGTCATGGTTTCCATTGTATGTAATGCATAAGTAAATGTTGTTGTTGTCAGAATGTGTTCATCATGAATGCATGTTAGTTTTTGTATGTCTTGTGGATGCATATGTGTTGTACATATGTTGTTATGAATGCATTAAATCTAATTGGTGTGTAGTTGTGGCATCATGCATGATAACTAGATGATGATTGAAACGATGTGTATATATTATGATGATTATGTTTATACATGTATTGTGCTAATCTGGTTGATCTCGCAGAGAAGATCCTCCCCTGAAATACACTGAGGTACTTTGGTTTGTTTATGATTTTGTTTAGCTAGCATGATATACCTTGCAAGAAGAGAAGATCAAAGTGACTACCAAGATGGTAGACTGTAACTCATGATATTCTCCTTATAGATAAGATGAGAAGCATGGTAAGGAATATTTTCCTGACATAGAAAAAACTTTGAGAAGTTTGAAGGAAGAAATAAGAATTTGCAAAGAAGATAATGAACAAATCATTCAATCACAAGAGATAACTTCTAGGGCATAGGAGAAACAAGAAGAGACCAATGTGGTGTTTCTTCAGAGCTTGTCAAACTTGTAGAGACAAGGACCACTTAGAATCAATCATCGACAGGAGGATATGACTAATGGAACATATGGTAGCAGGTCACATGATGGGCAAATGTTTGATATAAATGACACGGTTAGAGATGGAAGATTCTTGGATACACCAGACAGATGAGGCATTGGATATGGGCTTTAATCTAGTTCTAGTTCAGAAAGGTATCATGGTCATCACCATTATCATCCTAACTGGAGGAATGACAGGGCATATTTTGCAGATGATTTTAAGAAATAAAAGCCACCTATATTTGATGGGGAAATGAAGAAGTCACAGGATGCATAAGCATGGTTGCTTGGGATGAATATGTTATTCAGATTGCATGATTACTCAGAGAACATGAAGGCCAAAATAGCTACATTTAGTCTTAATGGTAACACATACATCTAGTGGGAAAATATAAAGAATGTCATAAGTATTCATGAAGAGGAGTTGACTTGGAGTGAGTTCGAGAGACTTTTCAGGAAGAAGTATCTATCAGAGAGATACTATGATGACATGGAAAAATAAGTCTATGAGCTGAAGATGGGAACTATGACTGATGAGGAGTAAACAAGCATATTATTGGAGTTATTGAGGTATTTGCCTTATCTTAAGGAGGTGAAAGAAAATAGTCAGAGATTCATCAATGGGTTGCTGGTAGAATTCAAGGACAGGATTGAGTTTGATGAGCCTAGATCCTTGGAGGAAACTATCAGGAAGATAAAGTATTGTTATGAATAATCAAAGTGTAGATATGAGACTAAGTAAGTTTGGAAATGTAATGAGAAGAATAAAGGAAAATGGGATAAGAAGCGAACAAGACCTCAGGACACAGGTAACAAAGAGAATACAACATTGCCTAAGAAGTTCAATGCATCTGATAGAGGAACGGGATTTCGGTCCTAGGAGAAGAACAAGGGTGATGGTAGGAAACCTTTACAATGTTTGACTTGTGGTGGAGAGCATTGTAAGAGAAATTATCCACAACATTAGGGTAGTAGGCCTTTGATCTACAATGCAAAGGAAGTGGAGACAGTGTGGGATTTTGGACAGATTATTCCACGGATCTATGCATCATTGTATAACAGGCAGGAAGATCACCATACATCTATTATCGAGATGGATGATAAGCTTTATGATACAGTTCTTTTCCATTTTGATTGACCCTAGATCTAATTGTATTTATGTTAATCCTAACCTGGTGGATAAGTGCAGTTTTAATAAAGAAGTTCATGCAAAATCTTGGTTAGTGCAGATGGCTATAGGGACAAAGAAAAGAGTTCATCACTAGGTAATAGCTTGTGCATTTGAGTTGAATGGTATGTCTACATCATCGTATTTGAATGTACTATCGTTGGGATCATATAGTATGCTTTTGGGTATGGACTAGTTGTATCTTCATAGGACCGAAGTGGAATTTTATGCCAAGGCCATTGAGTGCTTAGATGATAATGGAGAACTAAGAATATTGTAGGGTAAGAAGAAGGCAACATCAGCTAGAATGGTGAAAACTATGTAGCCTAAGTGTAATCGCAAGAAAGGGTGTGTGTTATTTACAATACACATTTCTAGTGATAAAGGTAAGGATGTTGAGGATGCGAAAGTTTTGAGCAGGTACCTAGTTCTATAGTAGTTTCAGGATGTATTTCCTATAGAGATTCCAAAATTTCTGCCTCATAGAGAGGTCGACTTTTTTGGTGAGTTGGTACTAGGGGTAGCACTAGCACCAAAGACACCATCTAGGATGAGTACGCCAGAGTTAGTGGAATTGAAGTTGTAGCTGAAGGAAATGTTTGACAAGGGATACATTAGGCCAAGTATATCACCTTGGGGTGCATCAGTGTTGTTTGTGAAGAAGAAGGATGGTACTCTCAGATTATGCATTGATTATAGGCAGTTGAAAAGCGACCATCGAGAATAGATATTTGTTCTCGAGGATTAATGATTTGTTTGACCAGTTGAAGGGAGCAACAATGTTCTCAAAGATTGATTTGAGATAAAAATACCATGAGGTACACATCAAAGAAGTGGATATTTACAAGATTTCTTTCCGAACCAAGTATGGGAATTATGAGTTTGTTGTAGCTCCATTTGGTTTGACTAATGCTACAACTACTTTTATGTGCTTGATGAATAGTGTATTGCGTCCTTATTTGGACAAGTTTTCTATCGTATTCATTGATGATATATTGGTATATTCTAAGAATGAGGAAGAACATTTCGAACATTTAATAGCTGTATTGAGATTGCTGAGAGAGCATCAATTGTATGCTAAGCATAGTAAATGCAGTTTCTTTTAGATAGAGGTGCATTACTTGGGATGTGTGGTTTCCAAGGAAGGCATAACAGTCGATCCATAAAAGATAAGGGTTGTCATGGAGTGGCTAGATCCTAGGAATGTGGATGAGGTAAGATCATTCATGGGATTAGCAGGTTATTACAGGAGGTTCATCAGGAACTTCTCTCAAATTTCTTATCCTATTGCATTGTGCAAAGGAAAGGTAAGAAATTTTAATGGACAGAGGAATGTGCAACCAATTTTGAGCAATTGAAGCAACTATTGACAAATGATCCAGTTCTAAATGTTTCATATCTAGACAAAGAGTTTGTGGTATGTACAAATGCTTGCAGGAGAGGACTTGGTAGAGTCCTTATGTAGGAAGGACAAGTAGTATGAATCAAGCAAACTGAATGAGCACGATCAGAATTATCTGACACATGATCTTAAGTTGGCAGCGATCATCCATGCTTTGAAGATGTGGAGATATTATCTTCTTGGAAGGTGATTCATCTTGATGAGTGAACACAATGCATTGAGGTATCTATTTGACCAACCGAACCTAAATTCAAGACAATCTAGATGGTTGGCCACAATCAGTGAGTTCAAATTTGAAATGAGGTACATCAAGGGGAAAGATAATAGGGTTTCATGTGCTCTTAGCAGGAAAGTACAGGTAAATCACATAGTAGTCATGAGCTCCTACAAGGCAGAATTATAGGATCAGATCTTGTAGGTAGGATGTTTGGATGACAGGTACACAAAGCTTATGCATGGATTACAATATGGTACAAGTGATCAAGATTTGGACTATCATCTCACAACATATGGTTTGGTCGGATTTAGGGACAATTTCTATGTGTCGAACAACAGTGAGCTTAAGAAGCTTATCTTAAGGGAATTTCATGCTAAGGCATATTCAACTCACTCAAGATATCAAAAGACATTCGCAATAGTGAAGACGTTTTATTATTGGCCAAATCTGAAGAAGGAAATGGAAGAGTTTGTGGCTAGATGCTTGGGTTCTCAACAGGTAAAAGCAGAGTGTAAGCATTCCTGTGGTCTATTACAACCGATTCTAATTCCAGAGTGGAAATGGGAGGTCATTTCCATGGATTTCATCACAGGTTTGTCAAGGACATCTAGACAACATAATTTCATCATGGTCATGGTGGATAGGTTGAAAAGGGTAGCACACTTCATCCAGTGAACTCTACATATTCAGCGAATGATGTAGCACAGATCTTCATTAGAGAGGTAGTGAGGTTGCATGGTTTCCCGAAGAATATTGTGTCAGACATGGATGCTAAGTTCACTTCCAAGTTTTGGAAGGAGTTATTTGTAGGTTTTTGTATAGAGTTGGCCTTCAATAAAACTTATCATAACATACAAATGGATAGATAGAGAGGATCAACAAGATTTTATAGGACATGTTGAGAATGTACGTATTGGATGACAATGGATTGCTAGAATACATCAAGAAATATGTTGCAAAACCATAAGCATATGATGCCCAAAACCTTTCTCAGTGGAAGAAATATGTAGCCAAGGTGAGGCGAATATTCTTGGAGGGAGTACAAGATCACATTCTCTCAAATATCCATGGAAAAGAAACTCCATTCGCAAGGTAGAAAGCACTGACATAATTTTTCAAGAATAGTAGTGACCACAAGAAGCTGACACTCAAGGATAAACTTCAAAATATCAAAATGCAAAAGAATGAAACTATTCCACAGTATCTGAGTAGGTTCACACAAGTTCATGATGAACTTGGCGGGGTTGGTGTTGATGTTGCAGAACATGAATTGGTAATCCCTCCTAGGACTTCCCAAGAGCTAACATAGCTTCCAAGATTCGATGAATGGGAGGGAGAAAATACTAAATTGGGAACACTTATGGTATGATTTGGTACATGAGAAAATAAGGTGGAATACTAGAGATGGGACTTCATCCAACAATGAGGATGAAGAAAACTTTGCATTGGTTGGAAAGGGAAAGAAGGGAAAAGGGAAGAAATATCAATCCAAACTAGAGTCCAGCTAAGGGGGAAAGAAGAAATTTTTGTCCAAGATTAAATGCTTCCATTGTCATGAATTCAGGCACTATGCCATGAAATTTCCATGAAAATAGGAAAGCAAGAAGACCTCAAGAGGAGATGAAGGTGAAGTCTTGGCTTCAGAGTTCAAACTTGACTTTACCCTTATTACATGCATGGCTAACACAATGATGGGGAGCGTGTGGTACTTGGACTCAGGAGAATCGCTCCACATGATAGGGTATATAGAGTTTTTTAGTGACATGGAGGAGAAATATTTGTAGATTCACATTGAGCTAGGAGATGATAAAAGGTATAACATGATTAGGGTTGGTACAATCACCTTTAAAGGGAGTTGAACTCCCCTCTTAGGCTCAAGGATGTCATGTTCGTTCAAGGCCTAAAGAAAAATCTCATCTCTGTTACAGTTTTGGAAGACCATGGTTATGATGGGATATTCAACAAAGGAAACACATTCCTGGGACACATAGCCATGGGACAAGTGAAGCAGACCATGGTTCATGTGAAGAACTTGTATAAGCTAGATGTGGAACATTGTGTTGCATTAAGCACTAAGGTGGAGAAGGTGCAAAACCATAATGTCAACGAACTTTGGCACAAAAGACTTGGCCATTTTCATCATGGTGCCCAGAAGATTATGCAGAAAATAACCAATCAAATCCCTAAAGGAGCACTTGAGAAGCATGATGTATGCAAAGAATGTACCTTGGGGAAGTACACAAAATCCACATGCCATGATGGGAACAAAAAAGCACATGCAGTCCTTGAAAGATCCACTCTGATATTTGTGGAACCTTCTCGACAACCTCCATTGATAGACACATATTTTGTCATTTTTATTGATGAATTCTGACGCAAGTGTTGGATATTCTTCATGCGGAAGAAAGATGAGACATTATACAATTTCATATAATTCAAGGCACTGGTTGAGAAAGAAACCAACAAGAAGGTGAAGGCTTTCAAAAGCAATAATGCAGGGGAGTACATGTCAAATGAATTCAAAAATTTATGTGTGAAAGAAGGAATTCAAGAAGAGTTGACAACACCCCATAACCCACAACATAATGGGGTGCCTGAGAGAAATAACCGTAGCATTATGGGAGTTGTGAGTGCGATGTTGCATGACCAGGACCTACCATTGCACTTGTGGGAAGAGGCATGTAACACAATAGTCTACTTGCAGAACTGGAGTCCTCATTGGATTCTGGGCATGATTACACTGGAGGATGCTTTATTGGGGAGGAAGTTGGATGTGTCGCACTTCAATATTTTTGGAGCCTCTGTCTATTGCCATGTCTCCAAAGAATCAAGGAAGAAACTTAAATCGACAGCAAGATTGGGGGTATTTGTGGGTTACATAGAAACACCACAAAACTATCATGTGTACTTGTCATCCCTCAGAATGACGATTGTGTGAAAGGATGTGAAATTTATAGGGAGAAAGCGATGCATTTCTCTCTTGAGAGGGAGCTCCAGATCCCACTAGAAGAGGATATTTTAGCTCCAAAGGAGGAGCCTCAGGAATTTGTATAGAAACTAAAAAATGAGGAATAGAGAGTGGAGACAACCACTCAAGCAGAACCATCCAAAGAAAGCAAGAAAAGGACCAGTGAAGCTAATAGACTTGTGCATGATGCAAGGAAAACGTGGGAGCCCCTTAAAATTTGCAAAAGTAGAGAAGGTTACATAATCGGTACAATGGCTACATGGATCCAATGACTGAGCTTATAGAGACTGATCCATCCTCTTTCGATGAAGTAGTATAAAAACTTGTATGGGTTGATGCAACAGTGGAGGAATAAAAATCCATTGTAAAGAATAGTGTTTGGGAAGTGGTCCCAAGACCAGCAAATAAATTATTTGTGGGTTTGAGATGGATGTTCAAGGTAAAGCATGAAGTAAACAAAGGCATGGAAAAGTATAAGTCTAGATTTGTGGCCAAGGGTTGCTCTCAAGTTGAGGGAATTAACTATAAGGAGATCTTTTCTCCTGTAGAAAGGTACTAATCTGTTAGATCGATTCTTTCTCTAACTACATATATGGGGTGGAAGATCCACCAGATGGATGTAAAAAAAACATTTCTCAATCGAGTTATTGAGGAGGAGGTGTACATCGAGCAACCAGAAAGTTTTGAGACATTTGGTCAGGAGTCTCATGTGTGTAGACTCAAGCAAGCATTGTATGGTGTCAAACAAGCACCCCGTGCTTAATACATCAGGATCGATATCTATCTCACTGGTTTGGGCTTCATGAAAAATGAATCAGATGTAAACCTCTATCACATCTTGGTAGAAGGTAAATTTCACATTATTTTCTTATATTTTGATGATTTAATTTTAACTAGCGATGAGCAGCTGATTAGAACCTTGCAAGAGAATTTGAAATGAAGGACATGGGTCTCATGCACTACTTCACAGTTTGGAAGTATGGCAAGGTGATGGGAACTGTTTATCTCTAAAGGGAAGTATGCAAATGAGATATTGTAGAGATTCTGCATGGAGAGTTGTAAACCCATGGAGGCACCTATATCAACCAACTAGAGGAAGGAGGGTGCCATTTCAGGTGAAGAAGTGGATGCTATCATTTATCTACAATTGGTGGGTTCATTGATCTATCTTATGAAGACACGACCATATATATGCTATGCATTCAACCAACTAAGCTAAGCTATGGTTAGGCCAACCAAATTATACTAGAAGGAAACTAAGCATGTTCTACGATACCTCAAAGGCACTACCTAGTTTTGACTATGGTACAAATGGATAAAGAGAGTGAAGTTGTGTGGCTTCACGGATGAAGATTGGGTGGGGAGTCCATCAGACTGAAAGAGTACACCAGGTAGAATTTTCAGTGTTGGGTCCGCAACTGTTTCTTGGTACAGAAGAAAGAAAATATCTATGGAGATCAACTCGGTAGAAGCAGAAACATCGCTGCAAGTCAAGAAAACTGTGAGGCAATATGGATCATTATGGGAATTTTTGGTCAGATGATGATCCAGATGTGATCTATTGTGATAATCATAGTTGCATCAAACTCTCTGAGAATCATGTATTTCATGATCAATCCAAGCAAATAGATATCTGATATCACCATTTAAGGGACTGTGTACAAAGAAAGATAATGTTGCTACTGTACATCCGACAAAGGAATAAGATGTTGAAATTTTGACAAAGGCCTTGTCAAGAGGGAAGTTAGAGTTCCATAGGTGTAGGATAGGGGTGGTTGATAATCCCTTTCTTATTGAGAGTGAGTGTTGAAATATGAAGAAAGAAATTCTCAATTTGATTTTTCCTTGATTAAATTGAGCAAAATCAAATTTCCACATCAGTAAACAACTTGGATGTAGTTAACTAAGGTGACATGGATCTTGCCACTCAAATAGCTCAGTAAATTCGAGTGTGAGGAGTTAGAGTTAAATTAAGCATGTGTGATTTATAATTTATAGCAATCAATTTCAATTATTTCAAGTTTATTCCAATTAAACTAGTTCTAATTGTTGGAGGAACTAGTGGAAGGTCAGTTGTGTAGTGAGAGTTCAATCAAACTCAGTGATCATCCAGTTAATTGATCAATCAACCAAAAATAGCTAATGCATGCATATAATGTGAGTTCCCCGAGCTATGGTGGATATTCCAAGGTAGTGTAACATCAATTGTAAACTATTCTTGTGTGTAAATGTGTTGCATCCAGTGATATGATCGATCTTGGGAATTGCACATTCTATTTTGGAGAAATTCCTAAATAATAGGGCCGCCTAATTTCTCAAGGAATTGTGCAAGGAAATAGGGGCTCAAGAAGAGGCATGAATTGACTAAGTCTAGGTCAGAGCTTATTAGTGAGAAGAGAGATAGTTTATTCACTTACAGGTTGTGCTCAGTTGAGAAAATAAATTGTAATACATCTCTATTCATCATATTTATGCAAGCAAGCATTGGGGTTTTTAGAAAATTTCTTTCCCCGAAAAAAATATTATGTGCTTGTGTGTTATTTCTTATTACATGTCTAATATTTTTGTTCTAAATTGTGAATTGATTTCCAAAAAGCGGTAGAGTAGGTTTGTGTCTTGTGATTTTGATTAAAACTTCGAGAGAAGTTGTAAATCTACATCATTATTTCTACATGAGGTTTGGATTCATATACAACATGACGCTTCCATAAGTATGGATGACCTAATAAAATATCACAGACTTCTAGAGGGGAAAACTTGAACAATATCTCATTTGTAAAGGTTTTAATGTTATAAGGCAGACGTCACTATTGGCTAACACATAGATCTAACCCTTGTTGGAGCCACCCGATGGTGTATGACTATGGGTGCGGTGTTGTTGGCAGCGTTATTCTCTTAATGAACTCGTCTGAGATGAGGTTCTTCTGGCTCCCACTGCCAATGATGAACTCCATCGAGGAACCCTTTACCCACATCTACGAGTGGAAGAGGCAGTCCCCCTCCTCTGGATCCTCAAGTTCCACCTTTTGGAGCTTGGTGGTGGCTACCGTCGAAGTGGGTTCTACGTTAATGATCTTATTTTCCTTGTTAGTTCTCTTGTCAGGTTTCAGCTCAGAATTAGAGCATGCATTTATATTTGAGTCCTTTAGCTCAGTCACCAATGCCTACTTTGTGCGAAATTTGTTCTTGTTGTGAGTGGGAGTTTTATGGAACTCATGAATTGTCAGTGTCCACCTTCTCCTTCCCATTATTCTTGGCTTGCAGCTTCAATGAGTCATCATGGGGGGTCGCAGCCTAACTCTACCCTTTGCTCATTGGCTTGGGGACGCCTCTGCTCTACTTTGGGTTTGCAAGTCCAAAGTCTCGCTGCTTTTGCTTGAATTTATGATCAATCGTGGAAGCATATCGGTATGCTATGAGGAGATATCCAGGAACTCCATTTCCTCCTGAATGAATTTGTACAAACAAATGCGGTACTTGAGCACTAGATGTTTCTCAAAATATTTGATACTAAAATTTGTGCACAAGGTATGAAAAAGCTTCATTGTATGTACTTATCTTCATTGCTCTCGACAGGATAATATTGTTCCTTAACGACGTCTCAGAAAGAATTCCAATTGGGGGTTGCTGAAAATAGCAAGGGTTCCCTCTTGTCCCTCTACTCACAGTAGGTTTCCCACTAGTCCTTGACCTGGGGGGTGACTTTAAGGAGTGAAAAAGTAATATTCTCATTATTAGAAAAATTATGAACCAAAAAATATCCTTCCAACAAATTTAACCATTTATTAATGACATTTGCATCTATCTGGCATTCAAATATGGGAATGTCAAAGTTGACTTGTACCCTAAAGGGAGTTGCACCTCCAGGGTGGTTGTTGGATGAAGATGTGTCACTTGTGGGTATCTGTCAAATGATCTAAGCAAAGTTGTTCATCATTGCATTCCTTTGTCACTCGAGGGCCTCTTCGAGCAGTATTTTGAAAGTATCTCTTACTCCCTCATATTTCTTTTCTTCCACCATGTGAGGCCATCGGGGTCAGCAAGGCCGGTTTTGCAAAGGTTCAGTGAGTTCAAGCCCTAACTCCTTGTACCCCAACCTCGTTGGAGACAAGCACAAAAAAAAAGAGCATACTGCTCTGATACCATTGATCCAGACTTACACAAGAACACAAAAAAACAAAAAAATAAACACAAACATAGAGATGCAACAAAAATAAATCTTCATTTCATTAATATCAAAGAACTGAAATATGCTTACATACAAAATAGAAATAAAATAGCTTGGGTGATGGAAGCTTATCTTTGAGAAGAGATGTGGCAACTACATACCTCTGCACTATGTTACAATGAGGTTCAAGGTCCTTTTTATTATTGAACAACACATGGAAACCCTAAACAACCAAAACCCTAATGCTAGGATATGGAAAGCCAAGAGTTTGTGGGCCCTGTTTGGGTTAGTTGGGAAACCAACTTCCCTGGGTCATAACTTGGTCATATGATCTTTGCTTGGTGCGTACGATACCCGTTAGAAATGTCTCTCCAAGTACTACCATATTTGCAACATGCCCTTACCTATAGCTATGAGCCTACTGCGGACCTCAAAAAAACACCATTTAGGGGGTCAAAATAGCTTCGGAAGTTCGGGACCTGAAAAACTGCTAAAAATAGTAAATTGTGTTGTAATCATGGAAAATGATGAAACTAGTTGGAGGTCTAGGTGGAATAGGCGGGTGGCCACCAATATCCACCTAGATCAATATTTAACCATATTTTTAATTTATCCTCCAAATAATAAATTTCAAGTGTTTCCTCTCCATCATCATAAAATTTTAAATTTGAATCCCGATAACAAAACCCTTGAAACTAATCATGGTAATAGAATTTAATTGTTATCATTTAAGATCCCTTATGAATCATATATATGACAAATTCATTGGTTAGTCACTTTTGAAATGTGCGTTGAGGATCATCATTGTGACAAACTTCCTTTGACTTATATGGGGATCTAGTATTGTGACAGACTTCCTTTAACTTAGATGGGGTTCTATTCTGCTTAAATTCACATAGGTACTTCCACATGACTCCATATTTATATGCCAACTAAGTGCAACATATTCTTGCGAGAATGCATACCCTTTAGATGGCTTATTTTTCCATTGAAATCATCTATGAACCATGGCTCTTATGACACTTGCAAGTATTTTGAGCAGGAATGGATAATATTTGTCAAATACTTTTTTGATTGCCTTGTTCCAAATTTGAATGATTTCATATTGGAAGACCTATATTTCAACATCACTTATAAAAAAACCGTGATGTTGGGAAAACATAATAAATATATTTCATCTTGGCAAGCTTTTCTAAAAGCCCTTGTGGATAATTTCTCTTTTTAGGAACATTCTTCTAGTTGGGTCTAAGATTATACTCACTGAGCCTTTTCTGAGTAAAAGGGACTTTGTTTTGTCCCTTTATTTGAAGTTTGAGAATTTTTACTTTTTTCTCATGTATTACGACACTTATTTTCTTTTCTGAAATTGGAGCCATTATCTCTCTTTTTTTTTGAAGGTATGAGTTTTATTTTACATTTAATTTTGTCCACAACTAGAAGGGGGAATTTTCAGTACATATAAATCTATGTTGAAACAATTACAAAGCACATCCAAACTGGGTTCAATTTTTTTAAGATGGCATTGTTGTCTCAGTGTTTGGTGGAGCTAGAATTGTTTCCAAAGAATAACCTGAGTTGAGTGGTGCTCTTGGAAATAAGTATTGCAAAATGTAATTTAGATATTTAGAAAAGGGATATGGTGTATTAACTATAAAAATGTGAAACAAATATGGATTGAAATTCACTACTATGACACCCTCCTCCCACATCTACCCAAGTAACTGGCCAACCAGGGTAAACATGCGATGAGAGGCTACTATGGTTGGATTTGACTTCAAGGAAATGTCATTGATGGGAACACAACAAACAGACCTTCCACATTAGCTACAGGGTCCCTAAGAACCATGTCAACACTTCGGGAAGCTTGCCCCTGGGTCCCACTAAAACTTCTGATCACTTGCCTTATGGACGCTCTCATGCTATGGCTATGCCAGCGTCCAGGGACCTCTAAACTCTCTCACAGGTCTGCATGCCAACATCTAGGGACCAATTTGTCCAGTTATGTGCCAATGTCCCCAGGATTTGAGCCACTTTTTCTGACCCAAAGCCCAGGTCACTGCCCAGAATGGAATGATATGTTAAGAGTAGTAAAATAACGAGTAAATAATGAAGTAGAAGTAATTAGTTAAACAAGCCCTTAACCAGACCCTTACTAGCCATGATAGGCATTTTGTCAAACATATCATAAACATGTACTCTACAGGTGTAAATAACAAAATTAAACATAGGGATCTCATACTTATCTAAAAATTGCTAAGAACCGTTGTTCCCTCATTCCTTTTGTTGCATTGTCATCTATTAGGTCATAGATACATTGTCCATTCCTTTACAAGTAAAAACATACTAAGAGCCATAAATAGTTGTTATCATAAAACATACATATAACCAACATAGTAACAACAAAAATACCATAAATTTTTGTTTTTTTCAGTAGCAAAATACCATAAATATATCAGCCATAAAATCCACATATAAACCATTACATTTACACATGAAAACCAAGGGAATTAATTTCTCATTAATGAATGCAAAAACCAACCAGAGATGGGACTACCACTTTCCACCCGACCATAGATTGGCTAAGCCAAGTCTCTCTTCAGCCAATCACCCATGTGCCATATTCCAAGGATGAATGTGGGACTCATAACCAAATGAAAAGAACCAAACAAGCATGAATGCTACCAAAGTTCTCCACTTACATTGTGAGGAATTTGAATGCCTCCTAGTCTCTCAGGTTTTACCGTAATCCACAATTCAAGCTAGGGACCACTAGGCCCTACACTAAGACCTACTCTCCAGGATTTATCGTACGTCCCATCTCGAGACTACTAGGCCCAATGGAGAGAAATACACCACTTGGCTTTACCGTATATCCCACCATTCACCAACAAGGATTCCTAGGCCCATCGAGGCACACAATCCTGGCTTTATTGCAACCCACAGTCTAGCTCAAGTGTTATTAGGCCAGTAGTTTTACCGTGATCCAAAGTTCACTTCAGGGACCACTAGGCCATTTGTTTGTCATTTCATAGATCCACCCCACTCAGCTTCGAATCCATCTAGCAATCCAACTCAACAGATGTATGAGAAACCATCTCATCAAGACTATTAGGAAATGGAAAGGTTAAGCTGAAGAACGTTGTCACACCTGTAAAAGCCCCTGCCATCATAGAAAGAAATCACATGCAACACCATGCATGCCAAATATAACAAGGAAAATACACATGAAAATCGATACCTGCAATGAATCCTGATGTAGTTGCTTGATCATGCCTTTCCCTACTTTATCTTTTCTTCCTCTTGCCTTCTTTGCCTTTCTTTCTCCAATTCCAAAGTGCTCCAATAAAACTATGTGTGTCCAAGAGTGAGAGAGAGAGAATAATGAGAGAGCTCCAAAATTGAACTAACAAAAGGTTCCTAACTGATCCTCAAAAACCTTTTTATTAATGAGGCATCTAGTTTCCTCATTTTCCATTATTTCCTTCAATTTCCTCCTCACATGCAACCTGTGACCTTTCACCTCCCCTTTCTCCTAATTTCCATTATTTTCATAAATAAATGTGCCAAAAATGCCATTTTTCCTTTCCAAAGCCTTAGCCATTGCCTTTGCCAATTTACTTAGCCATAAACGACCAAATGAACATCCCCTAGGATGTCTTGCCCAACATTAAGCTTGGAATAAGTGTCCCATCAACCGTGGTTATTATTTCTTTACTTTTATTACATGGAATTTACCCCAAGGTTGTTACAACTACATCCTATATATTGTAGTTAAAAACCATATTATGTTTTGGATGTACAACAGAAATTGGAACACTTTATTCCTCTTCACGAAATGTTGAGTATTATTTCTCATTATCTGTCATTTAAGAGGGGTTATTTGACAAGTCTTAATCGTATGTTCTATGGATTATTAGTCCAGATACTTTTGTGCCTTTTTAAAATATTATTGCCAATGTTTTTTTTTTCATTTAATGGATTATGTTATCTCACGAGTTCTTATGTGGATATTTTAATCAATTATTGTAGCCTAAGCCTCCATGTTATGAAGAATTTAGTATCTATGGATAAATACTAATTCCCTATATAAGTAGCTATATCTAGAACAACAGTTTAAAGAACTTTAACCTTTTTCTATATACAATAGATAAGACAAAGAGAATGAGAGGACCTACTTGTACTTTCACTTTCCTCTTGTCTCCTTTGTATCGATCTTGTCACTCCTTCCCTGATACAGGAGCATTCAGCTCAATAATATCATTGTATTTTAGTAGACATAGGGGGTCTTGTGTTTTCAAGGAAGTTGGTTTCCTAAGTGTTGATTTAATGTAATTATTAAGAGTTTTGAGTGATTTTAATGAGATAACCTAGAATAGGGATTTAATTAAGAATAGTGAGGCATATTTGTAAATATTCTCAAATGTAGGAGAACATGAGAGATTTAGGATAGTTGAGAGATTGAGAGATTTGAGAATTAATTATAAAACTTAGATTAGGAGTTAGTTCATGATTTTGTGGATTAGAGAGGATCCTTAGAGATAAGGAAGAGATTTTAGGATTTTGTTGAGAAGTTTATGGGTCTAAACCAGGAATTGGTTGTAGAATCCTTTGTATAAATGTAAGCATAAAAGGCATAGTTAGGGGTTAGCTAGTTAGCTAGTTAGTAAGTCAAGTCAGTAGTTAGAGTGTGACTGTAAGCCTACGGGCAGATTGTGAAACAGAGGCCACTGACATTAGAAGATCAGGCCAAAGAGAGAGAGACTCTTATGTAAATATTTGTTTATTATTACAAACAACTCGATTTTGAGTTCATATATGTGTATTGTGTAATTGAGATATAGATTGTGTATGCTCTTGAGTATTCTTTATAACAGAGGTTGCAAGCGGAATTCAAGCAAAACACAGAAAAGAAGAAAGATATGAAGGATCGCAATGGATTGCTTGAATCCGTTGAAGGATAAAAGGAAAGTTCGGGAGTGATTGTATTAAAGAGCACGCATATTTAAGCTCAGGAGAGAGTTGCGCAGCAGAACAGTGGAAGGAACATAACCCTGAAGAAAACCGAAACCATAGAAAACATTGAAGAAATGGCGAAAAAACCCAAGTGAAGAGAAGAATGAAGAAGTGAAGTGTTGAGGCATAGGAGTTGTTGGATCTATACGATCAATGGACGGGATGGTTCGTGATGAGTGGCCAAGATTAAGTCGCATAGAATGGAGCACTTAGAATCGCATTGCAACATATCACAGGAGTGAATAAACCCTGGCTTAAGCGATTTGCCATTGCAATGTGTGATATAATTGCTGACCGTTGGATCAAGTGTTTTGATCAACGGTAGAGGATCACTGATAAACCCCACATCATAATATTTCTTTTGAATGAATTAACCTTGAGCCTCAAGAAAGTGTGATGTGTGATGTGCAATGCGATCTTCAATTAGTTCGCATCGCAATATTCATGGTGGATGTACCTTGGTCCTAAACAACTGTGATATGAGGTATTGCAATGTGCGATGCTGAGCGGACCAAGAAGTTTTGCGATCTGTGATGTAAGAGTAGAGCTGAGAAGGTTATGGACGCGGTTTATGTTTTTTGGAGTCCGGTTGTGTTTATAGCATATCAAATGCGAAAGGAGGAATTCATGTTGGTGTGATCCGCGATATTGCGACAGCTGATGGATATGACAGATTGAAATCAATGGTGGGGAATGAATGGAATAAGGTGGAGCATTAGAGTATGTAGAAAGGCCATAGTATAGTGGAGAGAGTAATCGCATCCCACAGATCAGAAGTTCCAAATGCCAGATTCTTATGGGTCCTTAAATCCTGCGATTGCGATAAAGGTATGATTCATGTATGCTTGTGGAATATTTCTATTATAAAAGAATTATAATAGAAATAAAGCGGTAAGGGTTTTATGGGATAAGTTCGAGTATAACCCAAGTTAAAGCATGGGGTTTGGTTTATATGTGTGGGCATATAGAATTAATCAAAGGTGTTATAGAGTCTATAAGGGTTGAGCTATAAAGTCCTGAGAAAGGATTGATTAAGGGTCGACTGGGGTTTAACAAATCATTCCGCGTGAGATTTAATGAAGGGGACCTTAAACCTTAATTGAGGAAGGTTTGACTTAAAGGAATAATTGAAATTCTTGGGACTTAATGAGATTATGCATTGTATATGCATATTGTGGGTATCACAGGTTTTTCCTGCGTCATTTTGGTATCAAAGCAGAATTGTGGTTGAAGCATTTGGTATTAAAGCAGAACAAAGAAATTTTGTGTAAAAGTTTCTTTGAAAAGAATTTAGAACAGACTTATGTGTAAAGATGTGTATGTAGGCAAGGGAGATCAGATTATTATATGACAAATAATAGGCACACAGGGATAAAGTGTAGTGGGACTTGCAGATGCAAGAGACAGAGGATAATCCATTCAAAGTGCAGGAAATGATGGAACAAGATCATGCAGAGATCTTGAAGGTGAGATGGTATGTTTTTGTTTTAATCTGATTTGAAGATTGGAGTGTTTATGGTTTTTATAATAATGCACAGGTAGCAGCATAAGAAGGTGAGAATATTGCAGCAACCTAGAGAAAGGGGTGCTCAAGAGAAACTGAGAACAACTTCCAACTGCGGTTGGGTAGGAGTTGTTGAGGTAGCTCCACAATTGCGATTGTGGGTAGAGTTTTCTTAGAGATAACAATTCCAACAAAAGAAGTGTTGGGTAGAATTTTTAGTTAGTAAGAGGTTCAAGGAAAGAACCAAAGAAATGCTAACAGACTGAGCTCAGAGGAAAGAAGCTTAGTGAGGCATATGTAGCAAGAAGGAGACTTGTTACTGCAAAGGTATTGTTGACACTCAAAAAGGCAATTCCACAGAGGATGTGGGTAGAATTGCTAAGGGATAAAAGAAGCTAGTAAAATTTTCTAAATGAAAGCAGAATGTGGCAGAATCTTGAGAAATTCCAACAGAGGTTGGATAAAGAGGACAGTTGTGTTCTTAAGAGGTGTAGATGAGTTAAAGCCTAGAAGGAGCAGAAAAGAGTGCTCAAAGAAGGTTCTAGAGATAGAGAACCAAGGGTTTTCCAAAAGACCAAGTATAGAGGAAAGCTTGGTGAGGTAAGTGGCAACAGGGAGGACTTGTTGTTGCAGAGGCTTTAATGTAGCTCATAGTGAGTGAGTGAGGAGCTCATGAAGATAGAGATGCAGAAGAAGATGACTACTGATAGTCATAGTGGAGGTTTTGAGGAAGACCACAGTAGAAGAAAACTAAAGAAAGAGAATGCCAAGGTAAATGGAAAGAGGATGAGTCAAGAGGTAATTGACAAAGAGATTGTTGAGTTAAAATAACACCTCGATGTATTAAGGTTGATACTAGAGGAAAGCCAGAGGCAAGGTTAGGTCTTAAAGAAGAAGCCAATGAAGTGGCGTAAGTCACAGAGAAGGATACAACAGAGGAGAGTAAGGTGGCTGACGGAAAAACTTAGAGAAGTTGAGTTCGAAATGGAAGTTTTCGTTTGTAAACTAGAACAGGGTGAAATTCTGGGTGAAAATGAAGAATGGAGATCAGTGAACTATTGGGATAGTTCATCGCAGCATACTGAAGTGTTGCCAAAGGAAGAGACACTGAGGTCTTATGTTTTTAATTATAATGATTGCTTTGTGAGTGCAGGTTTTGTAGAGGATTGGCAGCCTTATGAAATTGTCATGAAACTTGATAAAAATTACCAGAGTTCAGAGGAGAACTTGGATCAACATATTGATGTACTGCCAGGGATGAAAAGTACCTTTCAAAGGATAAGTATTCTAGAGCAGATTATGATGAAGAATGCCTCTTGAATGAAGAAAATGTTGAATTGTTGCAACAAAAAGGAATTATTGATGAATTGATATTTGGAACTGTTACAAAACAAGGACAATTCCTTGTGGAAGAAGGAGATGAAGATCAGAATGAAAAGATGATATGTGAAACATTAGTTGAGGTTGTTGAGCTGTACATTTTTCAAACTGATAATTGTTGTGTGAATACAGGGATTATAAGTGTTGAATAGGAAATTATTTCTGTTGAGATGAATGAAACAGAATTGTCTATGGAAGGCAGTCTGATTGAATTGTTGGGAAATAGTGACTATATAAAGGATGAAGCTAGAAATGAAGAACATTGTGATAAGACACCTGCTAAATGTAAGGAGTAAATTGAATTGTTGGAGAGGCTGCTAGGAGGAAATGGAAATAGGAAAGAAGTGGTTACAGTAGTACATAACAGTAGTAGAGGGTCTTTAAAAGACATGGAGATAAAAGAGTGTTTTGATTCACAAACCAATAGTTTGTTTGCAGGAACAATGCATAGAAGTTATTTGGAGATGAAATAGAAGTTCAGAAGCAACAAGAGGGTAAGGATGTAAGGGTGGTAGTAAGGAACCAGCAATTAAAAAGTGAAAGTAACCAATAGGGGCTTAAAAGTAAATTTAAAGAAGAGACTATGTTAGCTGAAATAATAAACGATCATCATTCCATCATGATGATAGGCATAGTGGAGATAACCAAGGAAGTTGTTGAGGAAGTCGATAAAGAAGGACTAAACTCTCATCAAAGGATCAGTGAATGGGAGACAAAACTGGAGCTACTGGAGAAATGGCTGAAAGCACTAGTAGGGAAGAAAGAACCTGATGAAGATTGCAAAGGATATGAAAGAGAGGACAAGGAAAGAGTCCAACAACAAGAAAAAGATAACAGCAGACTGTGAGAGCATAGCTAGTGGGGCAATGCAACATAAAGTGTGGAGACCTGGAGAACAACAACAATAACCAAGGACAGACTACAGAACAAAGTATGGGATCCAGGAGGACACCAATTAGAATCACATGATCAGGAGACCATGATTATTTTCAACCTTCAGAGTCTGATGCAGGAGCATTCAGCTCAATAATATCATTGTATTTTAGTAGACATAGGGGGTATTGTGTTTTCAAGGAAGTTGGTTTCCTAAGTGTTGAATTAATGTAATTATTAAGAGCTTTGAGTGATTTTAATAAGAGAAGCTAGAATAGGGATTTCATTATGAATAGTAAGGCATATCTGTAAACATTCTCGAATGTAGGAGAACATGAGAGATTTAGGATAGTTGAGAGATTGAGAGATTTGAGAATTAATTGTAAAACTTAGATTAGGAGTTAGTTCATGATTTTGTGGATTAGAGAATATCCTTAGAGATAAGTAAAATATTTTAGGATTTTGTTGAGAAGTTTATGGATCTAAACTAGCAATTTGTTGTAGAATCCTTTTGTATAAATGTAAGCCTAAAAGGCATAGTCAGGGGTTAACTAGTTAGCTGGTTAGTAAGTCAAGTTAGTAGATAGAGTGTGACGATAAGCCTACGAGCAGATTGTGAAACAAAGGCCACTGACATTAGAATATCAGGCCAAAGAGAGAGAGACTCTTATGTAAATATTTATTTATTATTACAAACAACTCGATTTTTAGTTCATATGTGTGTATTGAGTAATTGAGATATAGATTGTGTATGCTCTTGAGTATTCTATGTAATAGAGGTTGCAGGCGGAATTCAAGAAGAACACAGAGAAGAAGAATGATATGGAGGATCGCAATGGATTGCTTGAATCCATTGAAGGATCAAAGGAAATTTCGGGAGTGACTATATTAAAGAGCACGCAGATTTAAGCTCAGGAGAGATTTGCGTGGCAGAATAGCAGAAGGACCAGAACTATGAATAAAATCGAAACCACAGAAAACATTGAAGAAATGGCGAAAAAACCCAAGTGAAGAGAAGAACAAAGAAGTCAAGTGTTGATGCACAGGAGTAGTTGGATCTATACGATCAACGAATGGGATGGTTCGTGATGAGTGCCAGGATTAAATCACATAGAATGGAGCACTTAGAATTGCATTGTAACATATCACAGGAGTGAATAAACCCTGGCTTAAGAGAATTGCGATTGTGATGTGCGATATCATTGCTGACCTTTCGATCAAGTGTTTTGATCAACGGTAGAGGATCACTAATAAACTCCGCATCACAATATTTCTTTTGAATGAATTAACATCGGGCCTCAAGAAAGTGCGACATGTGATGTCCGATGCGATCGGCGATTAGTTCGCATGGAAATATTCATGGTGGATGTACCTTGGCCCTAAAAAACTGCGATATGAGGTATGGCGATGTGCGATCCTGAGTGAACCGAGAAGTTTTGTGATGTGCGATGTAAGAGCAAACCTAAGAAGGTTATGGATGATGTTTATGTTATTTGGAGTCTAGTTGTGTTTATCACATATTGGATGCAAAAGGAGGAATGCATGTTGGTGTGATCTGTGATATTGCAACAATCGATGGATCTACCAGAGTGAAATCAATGGTGGGGAATGAATGGAATAAGGTGGAGCATCAAAGTATGTACAAAGGCTGTAGTACAGTGGAAAGAGTAATCGCATCCCACAGATCGAAATTCTGAATGCCAGATTCTTATGAGTCCTTAAATCCCGCGATTGCAATAAAGGTATGAGTTATATATGCTTGTGGAATATTTCTATTATAAAAGAATTATAATAGAAATAAAACAGTAAGGGTTTTATGGGATAAGTTCGAGTATAACCCAAGTTAAAGAGTGGGGTTTGGTTTATATGTGTAGGCATATAGAATTAATCAAAGGTGTTATAAAGTCTATAAGGGTTCAGTTATAAAGTCTCGAGAAAGGATTGATTAACGGTCGACAGGGATTCAACAAATAATTCTGCATGAGATTTAATGAAGGGGGCCTTAAACTTTAATTGAGGAAGGTTTGACTTAAAGGAATAATTGAAATTCCTGGGACTTAATGAGACTATGCATTTTATATGCATACTGTGGGTTTCATAGGTTTTTCCTGCGTCATTCCCGTACTTAACGCGCTTGAGAAGTACATGTAAACATCAACAGAAGACAAAGAACCAACCAAAGAAAAAGATCTATTGATTACAAGTAAATGGAATTAAATACATTCACACATATAAGTATCACAATCAAGATAAGCGTATGGAAAAAAGGTGCAAATACTTTATTGAATAGAAGGAAGGATTACAACCATGAACCCTGATTCAAAGTCACTCCTCCAGCTTTGGTTCCATCCACGTCAAATCATAAGCATGAAAATTCGGCAGCATAACAAAACTTACAATAATCTCAATTCTCAAACTAACATTATCTCCTTACAATTCATCAAATTCCAACCCCTGATCACTTAGATGAGTGCTCAATTTATAGGAAGATGAAGGAGGTTATGTCATAAATGGGGGTATTGAATGGCCTTCCATACTTAGAATTAGTTCCATGGAGGAAGGGATGAGAGGATAGGACACATCTTAACTCATTCCTCATCCATTTTCGAGCTCATAGGAGTTGATAAGTGAGGAAAACTTCTAGAAGACTCCAAGAGATAAGAATATTCCCCAAACCCTATGTGAATTTCTCTCAATCTCGCCCATCGTAGGTCAAAGATGACCTAAGTGCTCTATAGAGCACCCTGGAATGGACTCAACTACTCTACAGCACACCCTTAAATGGGCCTACCTATGTTGGTCCCTTTAGAGATCTTTTCAGGATGTCTTCAAGTCATGAAATTGTCTGGGAAGGAAGCATTCAAAAGGGTGACTTGTTTAGGTCATGTAGCAACTAAAATTAGGGTTTGATGAGCCCTCAAACACTGATCTAGATGATGGGAGGGATGTGCCCAAATGGATCTATAATAGCTGCCCCCTAAAGCATGAAGTTGAAAAAATGTTAATGTTGAATGAAATGATTTACAATGTGATGAGGAGGTTTCAAAGTGGAAGGTGACTTGCATCAATTACAATACATATATCATGATTTTTTGATTTTTTCATGAATTTTTGAGGGAAGGCATACCAATGCTCAACATATAAAATTTCATTACATGTACACATATAGTTGTCTATAGATATAGACCCATGATCAGAATGACCATCAATGTAAATCCATTGTACATGTGATTTAGTACTCCTGAAATCATAGCTCGGATGGGTGAAACTAGATTCGGGGTCTTCTATCTTGTTCAATTGTTCGCTTAAGTACAAGTCTAACCATGTGAATATGTGATCTGAAGTCAAACATGGGAAGACACCATCTGATTGCCAGCCAATGATGTAAGTTGTTAATAGATGTGAGAGAAATCATCGATAATGATAATGATCCTCAAGGTACTGCAATACATTCTGCATGGTGTGGATGAATGATTTGATGTCGAACACCATACAAATTCTTTCAGTCGAAGGCCATTGATGTCAACCTATCGTCGGAAGCAAGAAACCTACCACTGATGTATGCAAGCCTCAAGGTACTAGAAGGGTGTTTCTAAGTCAACTTCTTGGATAATGTGTTGATGTCAACAAGAAGCGACTCATCACAGGAGGGCCTTGATGTATCCCACATCAATGACACGAAACAAGTGTAATGATTTTGAAGATGGAATCTAATTGATGACACAAGGTTCAGGAATGGCGATCATGAAAATGAAGGTTCATGGTATTGAAAAGGATGAATTTAAACTAGATGACTTCTCTTGAACATGTTGGTGACATTAAAATGAATTGGTAGAATTGACCCAAAACAAAGTGATGGATGGTATGATAAACCAAGGGTATGATAACCATCAAGCTGATAACCCAACCCAAGTAGTCATGGTGATGAAGTCAAAGTGTCATGTTCAAGAGCGACCTGCTACCATAAAGTGGTTTTCCCCTTTTTCCCTTTTCCCCAGTCAATGTTGACTGGTACCTCTTTATTTTTTATCAAGCTTGAGGAGGATAACATATGCTTGTTGTATAATTCCACCCTTCAGGTGAATCCATCGCTATTTGATGTTTTAACGAGTCTAGCGAAGGTGAAAATCGGTCTTGTCTAGATGGACAAGTTTGTCGCTATATGATGTTTTAACGAGTTTAACGACAAAGATAACTTGATCCTTTTCATGTTTAGAGAGTTTGAAACGGGAGAAAAAGAAAACTCCACAAGTTATTTTTCGTAGATTTGTCTCTGAAGCACAAAAAAGCGTAAAACAATATGGGAGAGAACCTATTGACCATGTTCGATCAATGTATTCCTTTTTCATAGTTAATCTATCTCAGCCCAAAAAAGGGTTAAAATTATACTGAGTAGATGTCATTTCCAATCCGTTAATGAGCTGAAAAGGACAAGCGCTCGGCAATATTTTCATATTTAGAGAGTCTAAATAGAGATTAAAGAGGACTCCACTTTGAGGAACGAGTGATGTCTAGGATAAGAACTAGTTCCAGTAATGTTGGAACTTCTCAAAACATGTTGATTTATGTGAAGAGGTTGGCCAATAAGACCACTCATTGCAATTGTTCCTCAAAAAGGGTAAAACAACCAAGTGAAAGTGTATGATCGGCTAAGCAGATAATGACGATGGAAGGAGAAAAACCAACGCTCATCTGGTGGAAGAGGCTAATAGAATGGCAATCAGGAGGGTTAAAATGGAAATGGGTTCATTTTTAGACAAGATTGAACCATACAGAACTATACCTCGATTATGTTTCATGTTTACACAAGCTTGAAATGAAAAACTATGCTTAGATTCAGTTTCATTTTTACAGAAGCTTAAAACAAAGAAATATGCTTGAATTCAGTTTCAATTTTACACAAGCTTGAAATGAAGAACTATGATTGAGATTGGTTTACATGCCCCTAATATGATGAAAGGGGGAGTCTCATGTAACTAGATGGAAGTCGTTGCGGTGAAGCAGGACAGTTATCCAACACCTTTTTGGCTTCATCCAGATAGGGACAAAGTTGAATGGGGTGGTTCCCTTCACATAACCTATAGGGAAACTTAACTTACCACTAGGTGCATGCCCCCCACGCTTCATTACATTCACCTAAGTAGATTACTCGCGGCTATCAGGTGGATGGAATGAAGGTTTGTTTACAAGATCAAGTGAAAGACTCGACTGGGATTTTATGAGATCTAATCAAAGACTAGAATTGGAACTTTTCTCCAAGGGACCTTGTTTCACTTTTTAATGAGCTTGACACAAGACAAGGAAATCTGCTCAGATTCCTTGTTTCATGTTTTAACGAGCTTGACACAAGGCAAGGAACTATGCTCATACCCTTTGTTTCATTTTTTAACGAGGTTAACATGAGACTAGGAACTATCCTCATATCCTTGGTTTCATTTTTTAATGAGGTTGACACAAGACAAGGAACTATCCTCATACTCTTTTTTTCATTTTTTAACGAGGTTGACACAAGACCAGGAAATATCCTCATGGACCTATTTCATTTTTTTAACGAGGTTGACACAGTAAAAGAACTATCCTCATATTCCTTATTTCATTTTTTAACGAGGTTGACACAAGACCAAGAATTATCCTCATATGACCTGTTTCATTTTTTAATGAGGTTAACACAATAAAAGAACTATCCTCATGGGAGATGTTTCATTTTTTAATGAGGTTGACACAGTAAAAGAATTATCCTCATATTCCTTGATCATGACCCATAAGATGGTCATGACTTCCAAGAGGTTCTCATAAGATGGGAGAAATTTAGAGAGATCTGGTTCCAATGCCCACAATACATAATGTACAACATAAATTGATTGTCAGTTGATGTAGGCATGGAATGGGTTGCCACATAATTAACCTGCAGTGGGGATGATACCATTGGAACAAAAGGACCATTTAGGGAAGATGGTTGACTGGAAGCCATATTTGGACAGGGAAATGAAAGCTGGTCAACGATGATAATTTTTCCTTCATGCAGGAAACACATCACTTGAAAGAGTGTTGAACCAATAGCTCCCATGTCATAAACATAGTTGTGCCCAAGAAGTAAATTGTAATCTAAAGGGCCTGGGACTACCATCACATTCAGATAAATGATTTTTCCTCCCAAAGTAATAGGAAACTGAGGAAGGAACCCTAATGGTTGACTGGTTCCTATGTTAAAAACCAACAGATTCTAGGTAACAGGCATAAGCGGCAGCGAACCAAGCACTTACTAAGCAATGGAGGAAAGGATACTCACAGATGAACCTTCATCTATAATAGTTTTAGATATAATCATACTACAAACCTTTACTATGATCTGGAAAGGAACATAAGAAGGAAGACAGAATCCTGCCAGTCGATTCCAATCAAAGGAAGTGACCAGACTACTCGAAGGGGGTACCGTAAGAATGAGAGAATTATCCCCTTGAGTTACGATAACCGGAGGATTTTCCTCCTGTCTTGATGAAACAAGAGGGTTTCCTCCAAGCTCATTTGAATATGAAGAAATGAAAAGAACCTGAGTGGTATCATACTCACTCTCTACGGGAAAGGCACAATTAACTGAAGGTGAAATTGGGTCAACTATTTCCTCGACCTGTGATGGGTGAGGTGTAGACTCATTGGATTCAGATTTAGAGAGAGTTGGTTTGACCAATGGTTGATTTGGGTCAGTCGATTCATCAACTAGTGAAGGATTAAGGGAGAGTCTCTTGTAACCAGATGGAAGTCATTGTGGCGAAGCAGGACAATTATCCAACATATTTTTGGCTTCATCCAGATAGGGACAAAGGTGAATGGGGTGATTCCCTTTCACATAACCTATAGGGAAACTTAACTTTACCCTTCTTTCCATGAACTTTACGACCACTAGTTGATGGTGTGTCACCAACACGATCTCCAGAAGTTGATGACACAGGATGATGTGAATGAGAATACCATTCTTCTAAGATTTTTGGAATATGAGGACGATTTCGAAGAATATGGTCTCGTATACAAATTTTTCATGGATATCGAACTTTGTGAGGCTTATGGGATGATTTCTCATTAGAAGTTGCATTCAAAGCAATGGTTTCTTGGTGGCCCCCTACTGAATTTTTGTCTTCTTCTTCTTCTTCCCTTTTCTTCTTCTTCTTCTTAGCCACCTAGTTACTAGTACCAATACTTTCACCAAGCGAAGAGGAAGAAGGGGAGGAAGAAACAACCGAGGAAGAAGGCAAGGGTCAACTTTAGGATCAACTGGAGGTTGATTTTGTCTAGTTGGAGGAGTACTTGATTGCAGAGATATAATGACATTTTGAACCAAGGAGGTTGAAAACAACCATACCGGCAAGCCAATGGTAAATCCCGAAAGAGACAATGTAGCCATATATGGAGCACCAATATTTCCAAAATGAGGAAAAGGACTAGGATTCTCATCAAAAGGAATTCCTTGATCGGTTGACTCCAAATTTGTTGCCATATGTCTCAACCTAAGATCAACTAAGGAGCGAGTATGTAGGATGTTATCCACGGTCAATTAATTTTATTTTAATCAAAGTAACATAACAAAACAAAAGAGGGATGATCTAGGCAAAAGGTTTACCAAGCAACTGTGAACTACAGAATACCTCCTGGCTAACCAAGAAGTACAGGTAGGCAATCTCCCTGAATGTTGTCATTGGTGTATCACAGTGTACAAGGCGACTAACTTGGTTACCTAAGGATGGATAGCAACCTAGTGTTGTCCTCCCATATATACCCAAAATTAAGTGGAGGCCCAATCCATATAAGCGTTGTCTAATGCAAAACGGCACAGTGAGAGCATTCTCATATACTTTACGTATTGTAACACCGCCCTATATACCTGAAGGTACGTGGACAAGCTACAATATACTCATGTACGTGGAATGAGGTATCACACTCGGGATGTATTGCATACAAGTTAGCGACAACCGCTTTGTTTTATGACGCCAGAACACGTCTCTAGCCTAGAACCACTAAATGTTTTTCGTTAGGTGATAATGCTCCATTAGGTAAATTGAGGTTCATTTTAAGTTGATCTGTCTTAGGAATTTTCCTTTCAAGTTCACCACGTGATGTATTCTGAAATTCCTAGGAATGAAACTATTATGATAAGCATTCTTTCCATTCAATTTAACGATAAAAATCTTAGCTAATAGGGATAAAGCAATCAGATTTATTTCAATCAAAGAGCAAAGAGCACAATCTAATGCAATTTCCCTACTCTATTCCTATGAGCACACACAAACCTTTTCAATGCAAAATGCATTTATTTCTTTTTTATTTCCTTAATGTGAATATGAACAAAAGGAAACTAATGCACATACAATTAATCAATCTTTAACAAGAACAAAGACTTTACGACAGTTTTGTTTCGAAGGAAAAGAAAACTTTTGTGACACTTTATTTCAAACAAATATTAATCGACTATAATCTAACTTGGACTATGGATCGATAATGACAAAGAAAACATTTAAGAAACATTAATCAACCAAGTCAAAGTAGGGCTAGTAAAGGAGATAAGAACTTGTTTTCTCATACATGACATTCATTGATCAATCAGTAAGCAATCAAACAGAGGAAAGTTGGCAAAAACTCATTCCAAAGGTGGGAAACTGACCCTAGGAGGATCAGCGTAGCCCTGAATGGGAGACAGTGTGCTTCAGAACACTGTCCCTAAGCCAAGGGTGCTCTGTAGTGCACTGGTCCCTCACAAGCCTGCACTTGTGATAATGAGCCATTTCAAGAGGCAAATTGACACAGTTTTTCACCAAAATTCAATGCAATAGAGCTGAAATACAATCAATGAAAACAAGTAGGGTCTGCATGAGTGTCCTAGGAGGTGGATAAGCTACTAGGAAGGATTATCTTCCCTAGTATGGTTGCAAATTTGTTATGAATAATTTAGTATCTACGGATAAATATTAATTCCCTAGATAAGTAGCTATATCTAGAACAACAGTTTAAAGCACTTTAACCTTTTTCTATAAACAATAGATAAGACAAAAAGAATGAGAGGACCTACTTGTACTTTCACTTTCCTCTTGTCTCCTTTGTATCGATCCTGTCCCTCCTTCCCGTACTTAACACACTTGAGAAGTACTCGTAAACATCAATAGAAGACAAAGAACCAATCAAAGAAAAAGATATATTGATTACAAGTAAATGGAATCAGATACATTCACACATATAAGCATCACATATTAAGATAATCATATGGAAAAAAGGTGAAAATACTTTATTGAATACAAGGAATGATTACAACCATGAAGCCTGATTCGAAGTCACTCCTCCAGCTTTACTTCCATCCACATCACATCATAAGCATGTCAATCTGACAACATAACGACAATTACAATAATATCAATTCTCAAACTAACGTTATCTCCTTACAATTCATCAAAGTCTAGCCCCTGATCACTTGGATGAGTGCTCAATTTATAGGAAGATGAAGGAGTTTATGTCATAAATGGGGGTATTGAATGTCCTTCCATACTTATAATTAGTTCCATGGAGAAAGGGATGGGAGGATAGGATGCATCTTAACTCATTCCTCATACATTTTCAAGCTCATAGGAGTTGATAAGTGAGGGAAACTTCTAGAAGACTCCAAGATATAAGAATATTCCCCAAACCCTATGTGAACTTCACTTAATCTTGCTCAGCACAGGTCAAAGAGGGCCTAGGTGCTCAGCAGAGCACCCTGGCATGGACTCAACTGTTCTGCAGCACACCCTTACATGGGCCTATCTACGTTGGTCCCTTTAGAGATCATTTCAGGATGTCTTCAAGTCATGAAACTGTTTGGGAAGGAGGCATTCAAAAGGGTGACTTGTTTTGGGCATGTAGCAACTGAAATTAGGGTTTGATGAGCCCTAAAACACTTAACTGGATGATGAGAGTAATGTGCCCAAATGGATATGTAGCACTCCACAATACATAAATAGCCATGTTTTCCAGATATGTCAATATGATGTTGACTTAGCAGTAGATGGGGAGCTCTTTGCAGCTTGCAATGAGTGTGCATTTCCAATATGCAAGCCTTGTTATGAATATGAGGGAAAGATGGAAACAATATTGTCAAAAATTCAAGGCTAGATACAAGTTTCATAAAGGTTGATAGAAGGCTTTACTTGTTAATTTGAGGAAGACCTAGATTTCCTTTTACAATTTTCCTTTGTTAGAAATGATGTCAAATTTCTTCTAGGAATCCAATCTCAGTAATTATTGGCCAAATATGAACACTTACATATCTTCTGATGCTATTCTTCCAATATGAATCTAACATTAGTCTCTTATTTACAATGCAAGAAAATATAGAAGTGGCATAAAGGTTGGTAGAAGTTTTTACTTGTTAACTTGATGAAGAACTAGATTTCATTTTACAGTTTTCCTTTATCAACTTGATGTCAGATGTCTTTTAGACATCCAATCTTACTAATTATTGGACAAATAGGATCATTTACATGTATTTTTTTCTTCTATTTCAATACAAAGCTAACATTACTATCTTGTTTATGTATTGTGGTCCACGTAGCCCTCAAGTGGTTATGACAAGGAAGAAGAATATCCAGATGATTTGGATCATGATTTCAATTGCACTCAGGGTAAAAAGAATGAAAAATAATAGACTGCAAAGGCCATGTTGCATTGGAAAATGACCAAATGGCCTATGGATGAAGAGAGGATGTTGGTCCATCATGCTTAGAAATTTAGGAGCTTCCTCAGCTTCAAGTTCCCCTTATTACCAATGGACAACCAATAGGACACTGAGATTTTTGAAGTGTCATACATCGAAGTCTAGTAATTTTCAATAGTGTTGCCATCTATTTAGACAACTCTTAATACATTTCAAGTTTGGACAAATTTCTGGTGACTTTCGAACAAGATTCCCAAAGTATCATAAGATTTCTTCTCCACCCATTGGTGGTGGAAATGGGAAACATGTTCATCCACTTCCTGTTGTTGATTCAACTCAAACAGGTATTTGGAAAGTTTTTTTTTACTTATTTCAAAATTCTTCATGTTTTAGATTTCATTTCTTTTGTTAGGAAACTAGAATTTATGAGCCTTACGAATGGTGAATCAAATAAGGGAATAAAAAAAACAACTCAACAAAATGAAGAGACTTGGTACCACTAATTGAGCACAGAGAAACAAAACTTATAGGCAAAAGCAAGCAAAATAACGATAACTTACACAACAATAATTGTCATGTACAATATTAATCGAACAATGCATCACCTTTAAATATTGATTTACATAGGCCATGATAATTCCTTCTTAAACTAGATGAGAGTCAATAATGTGTATCAATTTCTGCTAAAAGTTATTGGCCATAAATTCAATAATGAGGACCATGAGATAACATCTTCTCTCTCTTTTTTGCAAAATCTTTTCTTCCCCACAATGCAGCTAAATATTAAGCCTATGATGAACTAATTGTGATAATTAAGCCTATAAAACATAGTACAACCCCGTAATATTAAATAAAAAAATGTACCAATATATTGTCTTCCACCTTCCCCATTCGAACTATTGCCTCCCACATTCCCCACTTCGCACTACTCCTGTTGACGTTCCTTTGTACCTCTCAGTGCAAGTGCTAGTTATATAACTATATATATATATAAGTTCAAGATTCAACAATGTATCATTGATAAACACATTAAATCCATCATGAAAAGTGCATTTAAAATGAGTAAAAGCATTTGGACACTTTTCTAATTTTTACCGTAATGTTTGATTATGTAGTGTGTTGTACAAGAAACATTTTCTTCATATGCTTGCACCTAGTACATGTCAAGTTTCAAAGTCAAACATTATAATAACGTAAAGTACATTGGAGTATTTGGTTGACTTGAAATTTTATTAGTTTTGCGAGTAGTTTTATTTTAATTTTTTACATATATATTTACATATTTATACCATAAGAACAAAATGCATTATTTAGAAATGGGAAAAAGTGTGAAGGTAGATTTCATCAATTCTTTCGATTGTGTTTACATGGAACTAAATAATTTGGCTGATAAATTATTAATAAATGGAGTCTAAATTTTAGGACTTCACGCTAGATTATTCTACTTTAGTTTAGAAATGGCTTTCTTGTTAACAATCTTTCTAAGTCAATATTTTTTTTCTTTGGTTAGTTTATATGTATTAATTTTGTATTATATGTGATAGTTTAGTGAACATTTTTTTCTTGAATTAGTTTATGTGTATTATATGTATTGTATGTATTATTCCAAGGCGTCTCCTATACATCCCCCAATCACAGGCTATCAGATATTTGGGGTATCTGCTATACATGGTCGGGCTTGTGATAAATCACATAGCCCACCTAGAGTGCATGTTCCACACATAGATCCTACCTTTGACACCAATTGGAGTGTCAAAGGTAGTGTTGTTATCTTTGTTGATGATCATGCTACCGATAGTGGACCTTCTTCATCTATTTAAGGTAAACCTCTTACATTTTTAAATCCTCTTTGAACTTTATGTGTTTATGTCATGAAATTGTACTGAATTTTTAAATCATCTTGAACTGATGTGTTTGAATTTAATGTATATGTTATTATGATTCTAGTTTGTTAAATATATATGTTAAATGATGTTTATGATTTGCAGAGCCTCAACTGGGCGAAGCTAAGGATCACAGTGTAGCATCAATTCATCTATGGGAAGATGCTATAGCTAGTATCACATTGGAGGATGCTACAACCCAACATATGTGGATCACATGAGAGTTGTGTAATATCCTTGTTAGTTCACCTACCAGGTGTAATTTTTCTTGGATGATGGATAACATCAGTGGGTTGATCGAGAAATATCAGAGGTCGAGCCCACATAGCCACCTCCTACATCCATATAAAGGATTATGAGCAATGAGGTTAGAGGCACGCATACTTAGGAGGTGGTGAAAGACGCCACCAAGAACATTGATGTTCGTAGCGAGTTGTTTGACATTCCTCCAGATCACCCTGCTAGACATAAAGGTTTGATTCGACTCAATTATTTTAAGAATATTGATGCAACCCCTTTTGTGTATGATCATGATTCATTGAAGCTTGGGGCCAGTTCCCCCACCATGACCAGGTCCCCCTTTATGTTTTTCCAAGAATATATATGCAGAGTTCATGTTACATATGAGGGCGGATTACATTAATATAATATCTCATTATTATGGGCATAACTTGGGACATAAATATGATCATGATGGGGATTGTATGGACCCTGTGCATATACCACCAGCTTTGAGATTGTTGCCACTGCTCTCTCAGAGCACGGTGTTTCTGACAAAGCTAAAGGAGTCTTCCCAACTCTGTGCTGAGACTAGGGATACCTTTGCAGATAAAATGCAGACGTCATTGGTTAATGCACATGTTGCATTGCATGGAGAGATTATCAGACCACCATTGTTACCTCATGACCTGCTAGTTCCTTTATATGATGATTCATTTCTTGCGAGTTTACCCATTGACCAAATTTTGTCATATGCATGTATGTGTCGTGATGCCATACATAACATTAAGAGGGTGCACAGTCTACATGACATATATTAAGTACATATATATACGAAACTTTTGACTCTTCTCATCAAATTATGCATAATTATTTATATTATTTTAGTTTGTATTAGATTTTATTTATATTAATAAGTTCATGATAACATGTAGACACAAACCAACTACATGGATGAGCTTAAGAGGTCATCCAAGGGGGAAGTTGACCATCCAGGCCATCCTCCACCAATGCATGTTTCCATGGATTCTCCTCCACCTCATAAAACTCATTTGGAGAAGAGTCACTATGTACAACCACATGGACCCACAGTTGAGGTTAAAAAATTTATTCCTAAGATTTCAACATTTTATTTTTTTAATTTACATGCATGCTAATTAATTCATAGACTAATTATAATTTGTCCTTGCCATTGTGTACACAAGCCCATATGCAGAGTGTTTTCGATGTCACAATAATGTGAATGCTTGAGTGGGATGTGGGGTTTAGAGGCATTGACGATGCGGGTCCATTGATGCATACCCTAACCATTGAGCCACATGTAGGGGAGAACCAAACCCAGATTCATTAGGCCCCCATCCTATTTGACTTGCATTTGGACTTGAGTGAGGTTAGATTCATATATGTACTTTTTTTTTGTAAGTCAACAAAGAATCCTTATATTACGAAATAAACACAAAGTACAAAATTGGCATCTAGCTTGCTATATTAAAAACCAGACCAATCGCAGAAAAAGATTTTCTTAACCACATATTTAACCAAGAAGGACATAAGCTTTTTCTATCTATGGTGTCCCTTATATAGATCAACAAAATGACTTTGCCAAATATTGCTAATTTTCTTATCCAAGTGGATATTGGTGGCCACACACCAATTCCACTTGGACCCCCACCATTGTTTCTTTCAGTTTTTCAGTTTCCTTAATTGTAGCATAGTTTATTAATTTTAGCAGTTTTTTGGGTCCTAAACTTCCGGATTCGTTTTGAGGCCCTAAATTTTTTTTCAGAAATCTTGTACCAACAATTTTCTATCTAAAATCCTCTTTTCCGTCATAGGCCTAAGAGATATCTTTCCAACAGGATATCATGCGCATCAAACGGAGATAATATGACCAAGTCGTGACCCCGAGAAGTTGGTTGTCTAACTAACCCCTACGGGGCCCATACACTCTTGGTGTTACATCTCCTCAAGTTAGGGTTTTGGTTGCTTAGGGTTTACTCTTGTTTTTCAATAATAAAAAGGACATTGAGCCTCATTGTAACAGAGTTCAGAGGCATGTAGCTACCACATCTCTTCTTAGAGATAAGCTACCATCGCCCAAGCTAGTCTTATTTCCATCTTGTTTGTAAGCATATTTCAGTATTTGATATTAATGAAATGAAGTGTTATTTCTACTGCATCTTTGTATTTATGGTTATATCTTTAATTTTTTGCATTCCAGTTTAAATCTGAATCAGTGGTATCATAGTAGTTTGCTCTTTCTCTGTTTTTCTTTGCATGTCCCCAATGAGGTCGGGATATAATGAGTTAGGGCTTGAACTGGTTGAACCTTTGCAAGAACAACCTCACAAATCCTGTCGGCCTCCCATGGAGGATGAAAATAAATATGAGGGAGTAGGAGATCCTATCAAAATCTTTCTTGAAGAAGCCCTCGAGCGACAAAGGAATGTGATGATAGAGAACTTTACCCAGATCCTTTAGCGACTACCCAAGGGTGACACATCTACTTCCGACAGCTACTCTAGAAGCACCACACCCTTTAAGGTACATGTTAACTTTGACATTCAAATATTTGAGGGTCAGATAGATGCATACACTGTAGATAAATAGTTAAATCTGCTAGAAGGATATTTTTCCGTTCATGATTTTTCCAGCCGGGAAAAGATCACTTTTTCACTTCTCAAAGTTGCCCCCATGTCAAGGACTGGTGGGAAACCTACTATGAGCAAAAGGATGAAAGTATGAACTCATTGTTTTCAACCACACCCACTTGGAACTCGTTTCGAGATGCCATCAAGGAGCAGTACTACCCTGTCAGGAGCTATGAAGATAAATACACAAAGTGGACAATGTTGCGATAGGGAAGGGACCAAGATATGCCAGAGGTTATTAATGTTTTTCTTACCCTTCGAATGAAGTTGGGTATCAAGGATTCTGAGAAGCATTTGGTTCTCAAGTACTGTGGCTACTTGCACAGGTACATCCAGGATGAGATGGAATTCCTGGACATCTTCTCGCTTGGCACCAGATACTAATATTCCATCAATATTGGGAAAAAGTTTAAACAGAAGAAGCGAGACTTTGGATATGCAAACCCGAAGCAAGGGAAAGGTACCCCCAAACCACATAACTAAGGAAAAATCCAAGGCGTGGTAGCCTAGGACAACCCACCAAAGCCACAAGCAAAGAACAACACCGCGAAGTCGAAGAAGGACACGGGAAAGTGGTGTGAGTTCCATAAGAGCTCCACTCACAACACAAGTGAGTATCAGGCCAAGTAGTCACTGGTGGCTGAGCTAAAGGCTTCAGAATCAGATGCATGTTTCGACTCTTAGTTAGAACCCAACAAGGGGAATGACAAAGGGAAGCAGATTATCGATGTGGAGCCCAATGCCACCGTTTCCACCACGCAGATCCAGAAGGAGGAACCTAAAGATCCAGAGGAGGAGCTCCTTTTCCACTCCTAGATGTGGGTAAAGGGTTCCCCACTACAATTTATTGTCAACAACAGGAGCCAAAATAACCTCATTTCGGTAGAGGTTGTGAAGTGGCTAGGCTTATCGACCATAACACATCCACAACCATACACCATTAGGTGGCTTCACCAAGGACGAGACCTTCGTGTGAGCCAACAGTGTCACCTTCCATAGAACATCAAGTTGTTCACGGATGAGGTATTATGTGACATTGTTCCCCTTGATGTTTGTGATGTATTATTAGGCCAACCATACTTATCGAAGCGGCATGCTATGTATGAGTGAAGGCCTCATGTTGTTATTGTTACTTTGGGAAATAAGTTGTATAGGATACCAGAGGTAGCACCACCTACCGCCATCTCTTTGGTTATTGCAAAACAATGCAGTAAGCTCATTTCCAAAACCGAGAAATTTATTTTCCTGATAATACGCCCTCAGGTAAAGAAGAAGACGATGGCCACGACCTCTAAACAGGGCCTCTCCGCATGAAAACAACAGATGGACAAGGTTGTGGAGGAGTACGAGGACATCTTCACCTCCCCCGCAGGGGTGCCTTTGCACTGTCAGGTCAAGCACTCCATCGATCTAACCCTAGGTGCGTCGCTTCTCAATGGACCAATCTATCGATGCTCCATTTTGGAGAACGACGAAATCAAGAGGAAGATTGAGGAGCTGCTGCAGAAAGGTCACATCCATCCAATTTCATCACCCTATGGGAGCCTGATTGTGTTGGTACAGAAGAAGGATGGGACTTGGAGACTCTGTATTGACTATTGGGTGCTAAACAAGATCAATGTTTGGAATAGGTACCCGATCCCACAAATTGATAACCTTCTGGACCAACTTAAGGGGGCCAAAATATTTCAGCAAGATCGACTTGAAATCAGGATAACACCAAGTACCAATCAAAACCTCTAATGTGTGGAAGATTGCCTTCAAAGCCAAGGAGGGATTTTTCACCTTTTCGAATGGTTAGTTATGCCTTTCGGGTTGATGAATGCTCCTAAGACCTTCATGAGGCTGATAGATGACATCTTGCGGCCATTCCCAACTCATTTTTAGTGGTATACTTGGATGACATCCTGGTCTTCAGCCAGAGTTGGGAAGAGCACCTCGACCACATCCGGCAGGTTCTCCAAACACTGTGACAACACAAGCTATGTGCCAATTTGGAGAAATTCACTTTTGGCATGACCCAGGTTTAGTATTTGGGGTAAATTATTGATGAACAGGGGGTGCATGTGGATCCAGCTAAGATCCAAGTCATTGGGGATTGGCTAGCTCCAACCACTCTGACATAGCTCCGCAGCTTTCTGGGTCTTGCCAATTTCTACCGCAGGTTCGTGTTGGGATTCTCTCATATCAATTAGCCCTTGAGTCAAGTCACCAAGGGAGGAGTGAAAGAAAAATTATTTTGGTCTAAATCTCAACAGAAGGAATTCACAGAGTTGAAACATCGCCTCTTCTCTGCACCAGTGCTCACATTACCATACTTTCAACAGTTATTTGAGATCAAGACAAATGCCTCTGACTATGCTATTGGGGCAATCCTTACTCAACAGGGGCATCCAGTGGCATATCACAGTGAGACACTTTCATACACAGTCTAGAAGTATTCCACTTATGACAAAGAGATGTATTCCATTGTGCAGGCCTGCCGACAATGGAAGCATTACATTTTGGGGAAGGAAATGGTCATCCACACAGACCACCAGCCCCTGTAGTTCATACAGATGCAAGGGAAGTTGCAGAATGATTGACATCAGAAGTGGTCCACATACCTGCAACAGTTCCATTTGAATATCAAGTATAAGAAGGGAAGCACTAATAGTGTTGCAGATTGCCTCGGCTGACCACTGATCATGGTGTTAACCACAGTGCTCAACTCTTGTGGGGATGATACTTATGATTGGCCACTTCTCTACAAAAGAGACCCAGAATTCGGCCACACATACTAGACGCCCTTTGAGGGTCAACAAGTTCCCAATTTTCACCTCCAGGATGCCCGATTATGCCACCTGGGATACCTTTGTGTTCCTTAAAGTGAGTGTGCCAAGATGATTTGGGAAGCACACTACAGTTGGGCCGTTGGGCATTTTTGGGTTGAGAAAATGGTGGCAATACTACAGAAGTATTTCTATTGTCCGAATATTTGACGAGATTTTGGGAAGTACATCAGATCCTGCACTTCCTGCGCCATTGCCAAATCGACCATCAAGAAGCAAGGCCTCTATACTCAACTACGTACCCCTAGTCGACCTCGGGAATCCATCTCCATGGATTACATGTTAGGCCTTCCTTCTACTAAGCATGGCAATGACTGTGTTTTTTTGTTCGTCAACAGATTCCCGAAGATGGCCATTATGGCTGCCTGCAAGAAGAATATCACAGTGAAATCCAATGCTAAACTCTTCTTTGAATGAGTGTGGGTACACTTTGGGATCCCACAGTCTATCATCTCATATCATGACAACAGGTTCCTCAGTACATTTTGGTCCAGTCTTTGGTCGATGCTGGACACCAAGCTCACTAAGTCCACAGTTTTCCATCCCGAAACTGATGACTAGATAGAGGTCATCAACAGGATGATCATACACATTCTGCGCATGTACAACTCAAATCATCCACGCACATGGGATGAGAGCCTCCTCTATGTCCAACAAATCTATAACCGGACTCTCGACAACTCGACTAGCCATAACCTTTTTCACATGGCCTTGGAATTCCAGCCACTATGTCCCATTGATGTGGTCATGCCATTTGTAGCTACTCAGGTAGATTCGACTCATGTCCAATCTGAAACCAGTAAGGCAAACAGCTTCATTGAGCACATACAACACATCCACTTATAGGTCCATGCAATTCTGGATAAATCAAATGGAAAGTACAAGTAGTGAAATGATTAACATTGGGTGCCACACAAGTTTCAGGTGGGCGACAAAGTCTGGTTGAATTTGCAAAAGGAACACCTTACCGGAGCCTATCAAAAACTCAAACCACTCTGATATGGTCCTTACACCATTACCAAGGCTGTGGGAGACAATGCATTTGAGCTCAACATTCCCCCATTCCTTGTCCTACACCCAATGTTCAATATGGACCGCCTTCAACCATACTTCCCACCATTGCTAGACACATCAAACATAGCATAGCAACTCACACTTACAGAGTTAAATCTAGGTTGCATGGAACAAGACACAACTGATTGGATCATGGACATGTAGATCAAGCACACTCGCCAGCAGAAGATCCAACTATATTGAGTTGCCAAAGCAGGCCAACTCCTTCACCAAGGCAAGTGGCTCACCAGGACCAAGTTCAACAAAAGTTTCCTCATCTAAGGGAGGAACTCGATGCAATGGGGACCATTGCTTCCTAAGGGGGGAGGAATGATCCAGGTAGATATTGGTGTTCACCCTCCAATTCCACTTGGACCCCCACCATTGTTTCTTTCAGTTTTTCAGTTTCCTTAATTGTAGAAAAGTTTAGTATTTTTAGCAATTTTTGGGTCCTAAACTTCTGGAGTCGTTTTGAGGCCCTAAACGACACTTTTTTGGCAATCTTGTACAAACGATTTTTCTTCTAAAAATGTATTTTTCGTCATAGCCCTTGGAGAGATCTTTCTAACGAGATATCATGTGTGTCAAATGGAGATGTTATGACCAAGTCACGACCCCAGGAAATTGGTTGTCCAACTAACCCCTAAAAGGTCTTCCCCTCAACCTACCTCCAACACTGTAACCCTTGGCCATTGCACTACTTGAAACCTTAATGGTCTTTGCTAAAATTTCTAACTCAAACTCCTAGTTACACCAACTTGCATCTTTCACCCTTATCTCTACAAATTGTACTACCCAACTTGATTCCCAATTTAAAGGAAATAGCTAAGACATGACTCACCTCATCGATTTTTGAGTGCAATCATTTTCTATTTTTGATAAATTTGTCATGCCAGCGGTGTTGCAGTTCAATCATGTGAATCTGTGGGCAGCTTCCCTCTCATTCACCCCTTTGATCGATTTTTATAGAATAATGATTGACATGGCTCTCATCCCTTATGTCTCCCTTGGGATTTCGTACTTCTCCACTTCGCTTTCCTCCCTCGTCCATTAATGAGGCAATCCTTCAAGAGATTACTTAAGAGGGAAATCCCCTCTCCCCCATCATCAACCGTCCCCCCTTCCATATATTGTCCTTCTCGTTTCCCAACTTACCACCACATGTCTTTCCATTATGAAGTTTATTCATTCACATCACCAAGAGGGTCTCTGACTGGATCCCCCCCCCCCCCTTCTCTATCAACCTGCCTTCCTGACTTGGAATAGTGTCTCTCTGCCAACCTTCGACATTCTTCCTTCAATTGAACCTCTAACAATTCCTCCCACACCACTTTAGTTAGCAATTGGGTTCTCTCTACCCTTTCATTTTCTACCCTGTCTACCAAAGTGTTTGTTAAGTGCCAAACTAAGGTGAACTTCACAGTTTTTAACACCTCCATATGTTTCTGAATATGTTGGATTAATTTGGTCAGGTGTCATTTCTTCGTTACTTTGCTCAATTGTGTACCACATTGCAATTGACATGTCGCTTGTATAGCTAACGCAGAGTCCTCTTCGACTATCATATTCATTATTCCTTCCCAAATCATCATTTCCAGCCCATGTTCCAGGGCCTAGAATTTTGCTGCATTTTTTTAGGCCTATCCCATGTTTATGAAGTATAATCTACATATTTTGCTTGTCTAGTCTTGAACGACTCCTCTGGCTCTTGCCTTTCCCAAATTCCTTTTCGATGTCCTGTCAAAGTTTAGATTCAGGAAACTGTGTGGGGGAGCTAGCCACGCCACAGAGCTAAGCTGGATATGATGCTCAATGGGTGAGTGGCTCAAACCACTCAAGTATTTAATATAGAAACATTTCATAATTCTCACTTCCTAGAGGGATGGTTGTTCCTCTGAGGATTGAGTGCCTCTACTAATAACTATCTTTAAGATGACATCTTATCTCCTGCACCAAGTTTTTGATGGGAAGCTTCTTATCCCAGAATATGTGTCGTTTTCACTCCTTCTAGACTACCCAGAGGATGAATCCCGGAATTAAATTCCAAGTCAAATTCACCACCTCGTTTTTGGTATATTACACCCACCATTTCTTTATGGTTTCCTCTATACTCTCCCTGTTTCGGTCAATTTGTCTAAAAATGAAGGAAAACTAGTCCCAAAGGGTCTTTGTATAACTTCAAGTGTTTAGTAGATGATTAAGGTTTTCTTCTACATTTTTGCAGAGATAGCACTAGGATGCACTTGTAAATCCTCTCTTTAGAATATTATCCCAGGTTAGAACCTTTTATTGTAAAATCAACCACATAAAAAAAATAAAAAAAATAAAAAAATAAAATTGGCTAGTGAGAAGCCCACCATACTTTCCTCCATGATGGGTCATTGGAAGAATTATGTCCTGTACTAATATACACTTTGGCTTCCTTAGGGTTGAACTCTGCTCCTCCATTTTTCCCCAACCTAAGCTGGTCCTTGTCGTTATTAGAAAAAAATTGTCTCTTGCTCAATTCCTCTGTTAAATTCTGAGTGGCTAATTCATTCGGGGCTGACTATCAAAAGATGTTCAGATTCCATTGTCTCAATTTGTTTTTCTCCAGTCCCTGATCCCAAAATTGGCAGACTTCTTTGTACCCCTAGTTCTTCATGCTCAATTAAAAGAGACGTCATTCCTCTCTTCTTAACTTTGATTGTTGTTGCTAGGCATCGTCCCAGAATAGGGCATCTTTTCTGTTTCTTACTTCCCAGAAGCAATGTTTTTGTACGATGCCTTTGTTATTCCATGCCAAATTCCAAATTTCTAACCCCTAGATTGAACCCAAGAGCCTAACTAGGTATTTTGTTTGGTAATTGGGGGCATATTTTGATTCCCATAGCTTCACCCATGGTGTCAACCCCCGTTTTAACCATATCCACCAAAATTTTTCTCCATTTGCACTATTGGTTATCTATAGACCCTAGAGACCAAGGCGTCTGACATATTTTGGTTTACACATAATAATCCAGGCCATGAGCACCCATTTTCATTTTTCCTCTACCCCTCACCACAAGAAGTTCCTTTGGACATCCCTGATATTTTGGAGCACTCCCTTAGGAGTAGGAAGGATAGGTAGTATGTAACCTAGGATAAATTGAAGCAACTCCTTTATTAGGACCAATCGACCAACCAAGTTCAAGGCTCTCACAATCCATTGTTAAAGCATATCCTCAAGGTTTGAGATAACTTTTTCCCAATTGGAAATTTCTAGGCTTGCACTGTTAAGGGAACCCCTAGGTACTTAAATGGGAGGGGTTTTCTTTGGAACCCTAATATAGTCATTAAATTCCTCTAAATAAGAATATGGGTGTTAAAGAAAAAATCATAGACTTACACTGATTGATCTCCATACCTGAAGCTGACATAAAGGTGTCCAGGATGAATTTGAATGAGTGAGCCTCCTTAACCATATGGATACCATGCAACATGGTGTCATTGACGAATTGTTAGTGCGATGTTTCCTGACTTTCCGCATGTAGATTAAGGCCCTTTATATCCCCTTCTTTGTTTTCCACAGTGATCTCCCTCTGCAGGTCTTTCATCGTTATGATAAAAAAAGGGAGACACTAGATACCCTTGTTGTATATCTCTAGACATGAAGAAATTTTTTGTCATGGATCCATTAATCAAGATGGAAAAACTGGGGGATAATACTAGGCCAGTAATCCAATTGATCCATCGATCATCAAAACAAAATGCCCCTAGTATCAATTTCATATAATCCCAATTTATCTTATCATATGCCTTAGAAAAATCTAGTTAAATAACCATACTTTCCTTTTCTTGGGTCTTTAGTGAGTGAGCTATCTCATGTGAAATAATCACAGTATCCAAAATATATCTCTCCTCGATGAACCCAAATCGCTTTGCTGAGATGAGAGAAGGAAGAATCATTTTCATTATGTTTTCAACTACTTTGGATATGATCTTGTATAACACATTACATAGGGTTATCGGCCTGAATTTCTCTGGAGTGTTGGCCCTTTCTTCCTTCAGAATGAGGGAGATGAAAGTTTAATTTAAGTCTTTCAAAATATTTGTTGAATCCTATGAATCTACAACTACCTCATGGATATCTTTTTTGTCTATATCCCAACATGATTTAAAGAAATCAATAGTAAAGCCATCTGGTCCGGGGGATTTTCCATTGGGAATTTCACTCATGGCCTGGGCCACTTCTTCCATGGATACGATTTTATTCAATTCTAATTGTGTTCCTTCATGATCAGCTCAGGTATATGCCTAAAAATACTTTGGATATTCTCTCGTCTATCCACTTGAGGCTCCTTTGCTATTTTTTGGAAGTGTTGAACCAAGACTTTCTCAATATCTTGATGCGCTTCGTAGGCATGCCCCCTTTCATACAACAAATTCGATTCCTCCTACAAAATACAAACTCGTATTCTCCTCTTCTATAGTGATTTCATCTCTGATACCATGTAGAAAATTTCTACAAATATACCTTTGATAACATGTAGATATTTCTACAAATCTAGTTCTGATACCATGTAGAAATTTCTACAACTCTAGCTTTGATACCACGTAGAAATTTCTACAAATCCAAAAAAAATGACTTGAATCTACTCTACTCATCAGCAGAAATAATAAACGATCAATGAAATCAAGAAGCATAAAAGAGAAAGAATTCAATCACACATAACATAATAATTTTCTGGGTAAAGTCACTACTAAAAACCCTTGCTATATGTACATTCCATTAATCATAAAATATGAGAATATTACAATGCTTTGCTCAAGCCCCAGTAAACTTTGCACTATCTCTATCTATCTCACTACCAACTTGTGCACTTGCTTCTCTTGGCACACCTTTCTCTCACAAGCTCCACGCACAAACTTATGCTTCTTATTGCTTGGTCTCACCAACTGGTGCTCACCAAAAAAATGATTAAATTTGTGCCTTCATTCCTTCTATTAAAGGAAATCCAAATGGCTAAAATTAATGAGTTTTTTAATTAATGAATGATTTATTTTAGGCCTTCTTCTGATTACATGCACCATTAGTTTAATTTAGATGATTTTACAATTGATATTACACTATCTCTGAACTCCAACCTGAAGTGGGTCTTTCTCTGATCCAACATGCATGAGTTAATTAGGAGTGAATCTTCAATTTACTCATCAGTGTTGCATACATCCCACTAGTGCTGGTTACACCCCACTAGTGTTGGTTACACCCAACTACAGTAAGTCACACCCCACTACAGTAAGTCACACCCCACCACAATAAGTTACACCCCACTGATGTTAGTTACACCCCACTGATACTGGTTACACCCCACTGTTGTTGGTTACACCTCACCATTCTGATCTCACTAATTACTCCATTGGTTGGAACTAGTTGAACTGAATTTAATTCAGTTAGACTGAATTAATTAATTACAACTCAAAACAAACTCAACTAGTGCTCCTAAGTGTAGGAGGCACTCTACATAACTCTAGTTAAACCCTCAACTCAAATTAACTAAGATAACTAAGTCAAATTAACTTAGTTAACTATTACAAGTTGTTATGAGAATTAGAATTAGAATATAATTCCCAATTTAATTCAAGGACAAATTAAATTAGGATTTTTCTTGAGGTTATTTTCAACAAGATGCAACTTGATGCTGCCCTCCATGCTTATTACTCCATGTGAAGCAACCATTGGAAGTTTCCATGTCAACAAGGTTGACATCGTCAATGAATTCCTTGAAGGCTTCAGCATCTCTATCTATACGCCTTTGGACCCCCTTTTTTCTCTTATAAAGAGGTTATCATATTGAAGTCACCCCCCCATAACCCAAGGGAGGTGAGCTTTCCTAATCCTTAGCTCTCTCAAATCTTGAAGGAGTTTGATCTTCTCCTCTATTCTTTGAGGCCCATATATATTCGTAAACATAAGAGATCTTGGAGTCCTTATTACTTGCATTTCCAACGATAAATATGACCTCGTCTCTTCCGCAACAAGTAAGATCAAATATTGGGGATTCCAATCAATCGCCAGTCCCCCTGCAGAGCCATGTGCTGTAACCTCCATGATCTCAAATCTCCTCCCCATTTTCCTACTTAATTCATTGATTATATCTGTAGAACACTTTATTTATTACAAGAAAATAAGGTCTGGTTATTCCATTTTAATCTTATTCCTAAGAAATATCTGTTTCCTAAGGCTACTTATGCCTCTTATATTCCATGTTAACACCTTCATAATTTAACTATGATTAAGGGGTTACGAGCTTAACACTCTCATCTTACCTGAATTAATTAGCATGCCTCCCAACTCCTGGAAGGAAACACAATTCGACTTCCTACCTCTTTTCCCGTGGTTGTTTTGTGGCACCAAGACCATCTGATATCCCATTTCTTTCACTCACATCTTGACTATTTCTGGATGTGACCCTTTTTGACCTCTTATTTTTGTTTCTTCTCTCATCAGGTATAGATACTAGATACTATCCATTTGATCATATGGGATGGCCTCCAAAACCTATTTTCTCACTTGTTCCACCATCTTTTAGAGGTTGATTCCCTCCCTTTCTACTATCTCCTGAAAAGTTGGGTCCTCTATTCCTACCTCGCTTGGGGTCATCTCCGCATATCCTTCAAAATCCTTTGACAGATCTGGGATATCCTCCTGCTTCCCAATATCTTTTGTCTGTTGTAACATTTGTTCTTAGTTACCTTCTGCTTTCTCCTCATTTTTCTCTTCTTCAGCCTCATGAATCTCTAGATTCTTTTCTAATAAGATTTCAAAGCTATTTAACTGTGATTTTCTTCCCCCCTGAGTTCTTTGTTGTTGTCTTTTATTTTCGCTTCCCCTTTGGTTAGGTCTTACACACCCATCTGCATCTTTTCATTATGATTATTTTCCTTATTCTTCTGATTTGTTCAAAGGGAATTACCGGATCAGATGGCCATATTCATGGCATATTCTGAAATTGAATAGAATCTGCTCATAGTCCACAGATTGTAACCGTGTTTCGTCCCTGAACTCCAATTTGACTGCTTCAAGCAGGGCACCAAAGAAATCCATTTCCACACACATTTTTGCATATGATGTGTATATTCCTTGTAGCGTTGCCTCTGGTATTTTAATAAACTTCCCCAATGTATCTCCTATCATCTTAAGGGTTGAAGGTAGCCAATAATCCAGAGGTAGGGATTACAACCTAAACCAAATTCGGACTCTGGTAAAGGTCTCCTTCTCTGAAGTAAAATTTTCCATCCATGTTCTCATGTATAAGCCAACTGATGCAAAAAAATAGAGACCGGCATAAAAAATTATGTCTCTATCCTCCATGTTGGAAAATACGACTGTAAGAAATCCTTTAGATCTTAAGTGAAACTCTATTTCACCTCTTAGTTTCTAGTGATGTTTAATCCAATCACATGAAGCTTTTTTTGTGGGGTAAAGGCCCATAAACTTGCATATGACAACATAAGATCTCATATGATCCCTAAAGGCCTGTGTCTCGGGATCAATGATTAGTGCCATCGAGTTCAATATTGTTTTGGCCTTACCCGGCCTGGTAGATCCTTTTGAATTTTGTTGTTACTGGTGGTCTACATGATTCCATGGTGTACTTCTATCCTCATCTATTTTCTAACTGCTCCCACCTACTCCAGCCATACCTTGGGCATTCCCTGACACACCTTCTCCTGAGACCCCAAATCCCTTACCCTTTTCCGTTACCACAATCTGATATGAGGGAGCCCTACTCCCTCCCCTTCTAAACACCATCTTTGTCAAAACCTATGTGTACATGCTCAGAAACCCTCTCTCCACTTGAGAAATCTCTCCAATATTTGCTTCTGAATGTGCAATATATTAAAGTGTTTGGTCGATTCATATATGTAATTAAAGATGTGGTTGAAAATCATTTATTTATGTATTATTTATTTTGTACAAATAATTATCTAATTATTTTAAATTTGAATGTGTTATATTGCGGTACAAAATTATGGACACTTACTCTACGCAATGGAACTCACATAGGAGTTTTGGTGGTACATAGAGTGGATAGTTTGTATATTTTCAAACCCATTTCATGGGGCACATTCACATGTGATACAGGCTTTGTATATTTTCATACATGGAAAGGTTATGGATGTACATGAACATTATTTCAATTTATGGATGCTTATTATTTCAGTTTATGGATGTTCATGTGATATTTGTAATTTGTATATATTTTCTTATGAATAGTTTATTGATATATATTCATTATCTAGTTTATGGATTTGTATTAATCTTTTTTATGGATGTTTATTAAATTTTGAGTTTATAGATCTGTTAAAATTATTTCGCTTCTTCAGATTTTTTTTTTTTTTACTATAACTTTTATTAAAAAATTTAACAATTTTTATTTCTAGTTTCATAAACTAAAAAAATAAGTACAATCTCAGGTTATGATGCAAGTCATTTTGATACTTAAAATGAATTAAAATACATAATGGTTGAATTAAGAAACACAAATATGATTGAAATAAGTTTTAAATTCAATTTTAAGAGATGTTTGGTAAACAACATATAAGTTTTATTCAATTTTGTTTATTTTGGGGTCATCTACAAGAGCTTAGTCATAACTTGATATTTAAGTCATATGTATTGGAATTTAATGTACCAAAAAACAAATAATGATATATGTTTCTATAATTTTATATATAGTTAATATGTAGTTTCCTAAATTTACTTGGTTATTTTAAGGTTCGATTAAAAATGGACAAATGAAATTGAAATAAGTTTTATTCAATTTTAAAAGATGTTTTGTAAACAACAAATACATTTTATTCAATTTTTTTTAGATCATCTACAAGAGCTTAGTCATAATACAACATAAGTACAATCTTACTATGATACAAGTCACTTTGATACTTAAAATGAACTAAAAGATATCATGTATCAATTTAATATTGAGCATGGAAATAATTACAATCATGCTCCATATTGACTTGTAGAAAGTGTCTTTTAGTGCAATCAACATGTATGTTATTACAATTCAATTTCAAAAATAAATTATTTTAAATTCTAAAATCATCCATATTATATAAAGTAACTCTATATATGATTTTTTTTGTGACCCACTCATATGCCATTGCATAGTCAACTTTTTAAAGTATTTTAATCAATTTCTTATCTCAAGGTTCAATTAAAAAACACAAATAGGATTGAAATAAGTTTTATTCAATTCTAAAAGATGTCATGTAAACAACTAATAAGTTTTATTCAATATTATTTCTTTGAGATTATCTACAAGAGCTTAGTCATACCACAGTATAAGTCAATCGTATTGGAATTTAATATAAGTAAAAAAACTTTATATCTAATAACATTTCTATAATTTTATACAACGTTATCAACTTTCCTAAATTTACTTAGGTATCCAAGTATTTCAATCAATTACTTATGATTGAAATAAATTTTATTAAATTTTAAAATATGTGGAGATGTAAAAGTTACAAATAAGTTACATTTTTTACAATTTAATATCAGGCATGGAAAATGAAAAGAATACGAATATAGTTAACTACAACTAGTTGATGATTTCAAAAAGCAAACATTTCAATTAGGTGAACATTTTATTTGAGATGAAAATTCAAGTATTTTATGTATGGTTGAATTACTTTAACATAGAAATCAATGCACGTAGTCAATAATTTTTGTGTGCTTACACTGAAATCAATGCACAATGTTAATCTAATTAACTTGAAATTAATGTATACCATACATCTAGTTACATGAAATCAAAATCAACATCTTCACTAAAACCAATGCATCTAATGAAAACAATCAAATAGGATGAGAAATCAACATCTACATTGAAATCAATGCATCTAATGCAAACAATCAAATAGGATTAGAAATCAACATCTACAATGAAATCAATGCATTTAATGCAAACAATCAATTAGAATTAGAAATCAACATCTACACTGAAATCAATGCATATAGTTCTAGAAATCAAATAGGATTAGTAATCAACATCCACACTGAAATCAATGCATCTAATGCAAACAATCAAGCATGATTAGAAATTAACATCTTTAATGAAATCAATGCATCTAATGCAAACAATAAAATAAAATTAGAAATCAACATCAACACAAAAATCAAATAAGATTAGAAATAAACATTCACACTAAAATCAATGCATCTAGCGTGGGCAACTTTCTTCCCTTTCTCTCCCTCCATCTATATCTATATCTCCCTCCACATGTCCTTTGTCTCTCTATCTCACCCCCAAACACACACTTTTTCTCTTCATATGTAACTATCTCTCTCACTCCCTCTCTCTCTTCTTCCCTCTCTCCCCCTTCCATCTATATCTCCATCTCCCTTTGTCTCTCCTTTTTTGTCTCTCTATATCAACCCACAAACATACACTTTGTTCCTCAATATCTATCTATATCTCCCTCCCTATCCATCTATATATCTCTCTCTCTTCCCCTTCTCTCTCTCTGTCTCCCCTTCTATCTCTCTTCCCTCCTACTCTCCTCTCTCCCTCTTTCTCCATCTCCCTTGTCACTCCCTTTCTCTCTCCACCTTTCTCTCTATATGTTTTTCATATTTCCTCCTTTTCTCTCCTCCTTCAACTCCATCTCTCTCTCTCTCCCTCCTTCCCTCTCAATTCCTCTCTCTCTCCCTTTCTCTCCCACCTCCCTCTGTCTCCCCCTTCATCTCTCTCTCTCTCTCTCTCTCTCCAACTCTATCACTATCTCCCTCCCTCTCACTCTCTCTCCCCATTCTCTCCATCTCTACTTCTTTGTCTTTCTATCTCAGCCCCAAACATACACAATCTCTCTCCATCTCTCCCTTGTCACTCCCTCTCTCTCTATACCTTTCCCTCTCTATATTTTTTCTTCTTCCCTCCCTATCTTTTCCTTTAACTCCATCTCTTTTCCTCTCTTTCTCCTTAACTTTCTACTCCTCTCCCTCTCTTCATCTTTTTGTCGCCCCTCTCTCTTACCCTTCTCTCCCTCCCTCCCTCTATCACTCTAGGTCTTTGTTCTTCCTTCCCATGGGAGCTAATA